>CM074433.1:46191010-46326010 GCA_037101425.1 Elopichthys bambusa
GGCTTCATTTTCTTTATGTGAAATAGAATTTTTATTTTATATTATATTTTAGTATGTAGTTATTTTTCTCATTAGATTACTAGAAAACATTAATTATAAAAATTACATACATGTTTATTTAAATAAGCATAAAATACTAATGTTTATTTTTTACAACAAAAATATAAATATATATATTTAATAATTTGTGTGTGTGTATATATATATATATATATATTTTTTTTTTTTTTTTCTTCTTCTTTTTCCATTAAACAAATGAGAATTTAAGGATAAAATGTCTTTACATAACACATCATTTTATTTTATATTTTTACTATAT
The DNA here is from genome assembly GCA_037101425.1 of Elopichthys bambusa. Classification (NCBI taxonomy): domain Eukaryota; kingdom Metazoa; phylum Chordata; class Actinopteri; order Cypriniformes; family Xenocyprididae; genus Elopichthys; species Elopichthys bambusa. The sequence continues at coordinate 46,191,330 of CM074433.1, forward strand.
TATACAGTAATATTTTCTTTTATTTTTAAAATGAAATATGACCCAGATGCTTTTTTCATGAGATTCATCCAAACTAAAGAACAGAATGTGTTTGAAAAGCTCGAACACAAGCTCAATAGAGACGTCTGAGAGCGTCTTTAAATCATTGGTCATTACAGAAGAAACTGAAAGACTTCACACAGTCTTCAGTCTTTTATATTTCCAGATGGCAGTGTGGCCCTCTAGTGGCGCCACTTACACATTACAAAAACACACACAAACTGCACTGTGAGTCATCATATATCACTCATTATACTCACTATACTTTCATGTTTTGTTCAATTATAGCGCCACCACGTGGTGCTGTCACACCATTGTGTCCTCAGAGTGCCTCCATACAAAAGCGTGTCAAATTTGGTGAAAATATCTCATTTCGCTTAAGAGTTATAAACATTTATATTTATGAGCACAAAAAATGAGCCACACTCAATTTTTATTGTATTTTTTTGCCACTTACTATCAAAATTTTGGCCATTTCTGATTTTCCTACGGTGGTTTCGTCATGATCAGACTAACGGTTTCGAAGATATTCGCGAAAGTTGTTGCACCAACCATAAGGCGAAACCTAGCATGTTTGGTATCGTTGCACTCGGCAAAGATTCAGGAATCTCATCCTATCGAAATAAGACAACCTAATCCAAAGTTATAAGCATTTTTGGGCAAACCATTCAGAAGCTATAAGGGAAAAAAAAAAAAAAAAAGTCACAATTTTTCCTATCTCCAGACCAGTAGGTGGCGCTGTGCTGAAACGCAGGATGTAGCCTCAGGTCATGCTTGTGATGACATGTACCAAGTTTCGTCTGAATACGATGAAGCGTTGCGGAGATACAGCCTTACGTCTATTTTCGCAAACACTATGTAAAATTCGTTTGCGCGTTATTCGAAAACAGTTTGATGAATCAACTTGAATTCCATAACTTTTTGTCGGCATGGTCTGAAGATGATGTGGTTCAATTTGCATGGGAATCGGACAAACCGTCTAGGAGTTCGAAAAAAAAATTCAAAATGGCGGAAAAATTCAAAATGGCGGAAAAATCGAATTGTCTTTAAACGACGATGATTACAACAGAATTTCTATTATTTCCTTCACCAAAAGAACTACAGGGTTCATATTTATATTTTCCGAATATCTTCATTTGTGTTTCGAAGATGAACGAAAGTCTGGAACGCCGTGATGGCGAGAATATAATATAAAATAACCTTTATTATGTTTATTGGAGTAAAAAGATTAAAATCGAACTCACATCATCGTCCTCATCATCATCATCATCGTCATCGTCGCTGTCAGCAGTGCTGCGCTTGTATCCAGGCGGCAGCGGTGGTCCGACAACATCATCATCATCATCATCCTCCTCCTCCTCCTCCTTCTGAGGAGGCAGCGGTGGGCCGATGACATCAGAGTCGCTGTCGCTGCTGCTGTCAGCTTCCTGTTTCCTGTTACACAAACACAGGAGAGTGAGTGAGCTGAAGCGCTGACCGCTGCTCGTCCTCATCAGATAGTCACGGTACCTTGACGTGGATGTAGACGGTTTCTCTGTGTGGCTGACGGGACGAGAGATGCTGCTCTCCTCAACTTCCTGTTTCTGGCGCTCTTCTGTGACAGGAAAGATCAAGGTTGAACGGAGACTGAATCACACGTGAAGAAGAATGAGTCAAGTAATCAGACTGACCTAAAGCACGCTGACTTCTCTCGATGGCCGTCCGCCTCGTCTGCTCAAACATGGCCTCCAGGTCAAAGGTTCGAGCTTTCTTTCCTGAGAGTGAGAGACTTATTACAACTGAACATGTGACTCCTTCTGTGACGTCTGTGCGGTGGAATATATCAGAAACACTCACCGAATCCAGAGAAGCCCATGACGGATGAGATGTCTCCATCATTACTGGAGTCACCTGACGTCACACCAAACAAACAAAAAATCAGATCAAGACGTATTTTTGTTTTATTTTTGAATGATGAATACTGTATGGGTGGTAGGAATAAATTTATACAATTTAAAAAAATCATTAATAATAATCAATTATTAGATTATAATATATTCATTAATTAATTAATTAATAATATTATTACATAATTTATACTTTTTATAAAGATAATAATAGTGCAGTATTTATTTATTTATTTATTTTAAACTATGAATAATGTATGGGTATTAGAAATAGATTCATAAAAAATAATAATAATAATCTAAAGAGAAAAACTAGAGTTTTAGAATTTCTATTATTACCTTTATAAAAAGTACTACAATATTTATTTAATTAATTTAAACTATGAATAATGTATGGGTGGTAGGCAAACATTATTAAAATTAAAATAATAATAAATAATAATAATAACATAGGGAAAATTAGGAAAAAATTACTTTTTCATATTTTTTCTATTACTGCAGAATGTCTATTATTACCTTTACAAAAAGTAATACAGTATTTATTCATTTATTTATTTTAAACTATGAATAATGTATGGGTGGTAGAAATAAATTCATAAAATAAAATAAAAAAATATTGATAATCTAAAAGGGTAATTAGAGTTTTAGAATTTCTATTATTATTATTACAGAATTTTTATTTTGTATTATTACATTTATAAAAAGCACTACAATATTTATTTATTTATTTTAACTATGAATAATGTAAGTGTGGTAAGCAAACGTTATTAAAATAATAAATAATAATAAATAATGATCTATAGGGAAAAGAGTGTCATTTTTTTTCTATTAATGCAGAATTTCTATTATTACCTTTACAAAAAGTAATACAGTATTTTTTTAGTTAGTTCATTTTGAACAATGAATAATGTATGGGTGGTAGGAAAAAGTTATTAAAATAAAAATAATTCATTTTTGTATTTGTATTATTACTGTTAAAGTAATACACTATATATTTATGGATTTATTTTTTGAATGATAATATACGGTTGCCAGGCAAAGATTAATAAAACTAAAGGTTACTAAACGTAAAATATGACTTTCATTTTAGATTTTCTATGATTATAACTATAATTTCTATCATTTCCTTCACCAAAAGAACTACAGGGTATATTTGTTTATTTCAAATGATAAATAATGTGTGGGTAGTAGGGGAAAATATCTAGATATCCAGGGCACTTAACGAATACCATAGTGCTACCATGGTACAAGTCCAAATATGTATTTTCACTCATACGGCAGTCACAGAAACGAAGACTAAAGGTTCTTATATTTTAATTATTATTAAATAATCTTCAGACTCACATGTGCATCAGGGGTCTGTGATTATTATAACAGCTGCAGACTGTTTTTGACTTCATTAAATCATCGCAGCTTTCAGCAAAACACTGTCCTGCAGTTTTAACACATTTATCTCACTTGTACGAGGGATAAACTTCACGACTGACGAATAAAACTGAAAAACTTACCAGCATCACTGTTATGATCCGCCATGTCAATAATATCGGACACTTCCGGGACGCCGAATGTCAAAATAAAAGTCTCTCCTAAATACAAGTCCATCCCGATCTGAGAAATGTTTGTCTTAAAGCTTTTACTGAGCATTTGTTCATACAAAACAATTATTATTAATTTGACTAGAAATAAATAAATAAATAGGAATATTAAAAAAAAATCTAAATCCATTATGTTATCTGATAACAAATTATACGCCAACTAATCTGAAGACGAAATGCTTTCATTATTATCTGAATAATAAGGTAAAATGTTAACAGATACAACTTTTGATCTTAATAATGTATTAGCAAATGTTTAGATTAACAATAATTAAGAGTAATAAAGTGTTGTTCATTGTTAGCTTGTGAACTAATGTTAACGAACGGAACCTAATTGTAAAGTATTGCCGCTAATAATTAATAGCAAACAATTATATTTCATAGAAATTGTGCTTCTTTAAATCTGACGACAATATTTCTGCTCAGATCTCATATTTGATGAGGTCATTAATAAATGAGAGATATGAGATCTTCAGTTATTCACATTATTTTATTAAAGAATTGTCAAATAAACAAATCTTAGAAATGCAAAAGGACAAATTCAACACTATATTACACTGTAACACTTTACAGTAAGGTCCCACTCATTAATACATTAGTTATCATGAACTAACAATGAGCAATATACAGCATTTATTAATCTTTGGTACGGTTAGTAAACAGAAATACAATTCATCATTGTTAGTTCACGTCACAGTGCATTAACTAACGTTAAAAATGTATTAGTAAATGTTCAAATTAACATTAACTGAGATTAATAAATGTTGTAAAAGTATTAGTTCATGTTTACCAACTAATATTAACAAATGAAACCTTATTGTAAAGAGTTACCAATAACACATACACAAAGTAAATGTTAAAGTCATTTGTGGAGAGCTTTGCGTTCTGTCAGACGTCCAGAAATGAATCGATGTGGAAGCAAACCAACAACGCACCTGCGAGTGATTCTTGTTTATTCTGCACAAATCTGTGCTGACAACTTACTTAAACAGTCAAAACACAAATGACACACATACACAAATACCACAATCATTCACAGTCAACAGCTGCAGCTGCGCAACATCTGGAGTGAAAACAGGAGGGTTTTTTGGAAAACATCCCTTCACTGCTGCTCATCTTCCTCCTCTGCCACGATCCTCTCGATGGCGGCCCAGTCCAGTTTGCTCAGAACGCTGCCGGTGCTTTGAGAAAGAGCGTCCAGATCCAGATCTGTGAACGCTTCATCGCCCTGGAGAAAACAAGAATCACATGAGCTTCTGTGCAGGAAGGCGTATGTTCAGAACACAATACTAGTGTAATGTTTCCAGTGAAGTATGTACTGTATACTTGCCTTAACCCTAAACGTATTCATTTTTTTTTTTTAATTAAATTTACAAAACACAGAGACAAAAACAAGTAACAGATACTGAAAACACTGCTTATAAACATTGCAAATCGCCATATGACGTACTAATACGGATAGAAATTATTGATTAACCCTCTGGTATTCCTCACTGTGCCGTCAAAACAGACCGAAGACAACTAGATGAGTAAAGTTTGATGACAAAGCCAGGTCTGAGCTTCAAAAAAATCTTACTAGGATGATTTAACATGTTTTAAAATGTTGTTAGAATGAATTAGTAGGTTGTTAGCAGGATTAGCATGTTACTAGCATAAATTAGCATGTTGCTAACATGTTTTAACATTTTTATAGCATGTTTGAACAAGTTCCTAGCATGAATTAGCACGTTGCTAGCATGTTTTAACACATTGCTAGCATGAATTAGCATATTTTAATACATTGCTAACATGAATTAGCACGTTGCTAAGATGATTTAACACGTTGCTATGATTAATTAGATTGTTAACATGTTTAACATTAACATGTTTTAACACATTGCTAACATGAATTAACGTGTTTTAGCACATTGCTAACATTATTTAACGCTTTGCTAACATGAATTAACATGTTTTAGCACATTGCTAACATGAATTAACGTGTTTTAGCACATTGCTAACATTATTTAACGCTTTGCTAACATGAATTAACATGTTTTAGCACATTGCTAACATGAATTAACATGTTTTAACACATTGCTAACATTATTTAACGCTTTGCTAACATGAATTAACATGTTTTATCACATTGCTAGCATGAATTGGCATGTTTTAGCACATTGCTAACATGAATTAACATGTTTTAGCACATTGCTAACATTATTTAACGTTTTGCTAACATGAATTAACATGTTTTAGCACATTGCTAACATGAATGAACGTGTTTTAGCACATTGCTAACATTATTTAACGTTTTGCTAACATGAATTAACATGTTTTAGCACATTGCTAACATGAATGAACGTGTTTTAGCACATTGCTAACATTATTTAACGCTTTGCTAACATGAATTAACATGTTTTAGCACATTGCTAACATGAATTAACGTGTTTTAGCACATTGCTAACATTATTTAACGTTTTGCTAACATGAATTAACATGTTTTAGCACATTGCTAACATTATTTAACGCTTTGCTAACATGAATTAACATGTTTTAGCACATTGCTAACATGAATTAACGTGTTTTAGCACATTGCTAACATTATTTAACGTTTTGCTAACATGAATTAACGTGTTTTAGCACATTGCTAACATTATTTAATGCTTTGCTAACATGAATTAACATGTTTTAGCACATTGCTAACATGAATTAACATGTTTTAACACATTGCTAACATTATTTAACGCTTTGCTAACATGAATTAACATGTTTTATCACATTGCTAGCATGAATTGGCATGTTTTAGCACATTGCTAACATGAATTAACATGTTTTAGCACATTGCTAACATTATTTAACGTTTTGCTAACATGAATTAACATGTTTTAGCACATTGCTAACATGAATGAACGTGTTTTAGCACATTGCTAACATTATTTAACGTTTTGCTAACATGAATTAACATGTTTTAGCACATTGCTAACATGAATGAACGTGTTTTAGCACATTGCTAACATTATTTAACGCTTTGCTAACATGAATTAACATGTTTTAGCACATTGCTAACATGAATTAACGTGTTTTAGCACATTGCTAACATTATTTAACGTTTTGCTAACATGAATTAACATGTTTTAGCACATTGCTAACATTATTTAACGCTTTGCTAACATGAATTAACATGTTTTAGCACATTGCTAACATGAATTAACGTGTTTTAGCACATTGCTAACATTATTTAACGTTTTGCTAACATGAATTAACATGTTTTAGCACATTGCTAGCATGAATTGGCATGTTTTAATACATTGTTAACATAAATTACCATGTTGCAAGCATGCTTATATTAGTATTTTCAAATATAATTACTTTTATTAGGTTTTGCACTTGGATATACTGTATATTTATACATTTAGAATACTTCATTGCGGCTGATTTGTAGATTGTACCCCAATAAATAGCTCTGATTTTTGTATTTTCCCATTCATTTCCTATCATTTTTGGCCATTTTCTAATTAGCCTATGACCACAATTTTTTTGTGTGTGTTTAGATAGTAAGTTTTGTCAAGTCAGCAAGTTTTGTGCCATTCCGATGAAGTAAAAATTAACAAAATGCTTTGGTCTAAAATGGCCGAAGACGACCAGAGGGTTAAAAGGACACCTACTGAGGAAGCTAACTAGGTTTGGTTGGTAAGTCACATTAGTGTTTGTGAACTTCTCACCTGTCTGATGTCATGATCCTCCAACAGAAGAATCCTGTGGACGTCATCTGGACTCACCGCGTCTTTGTCCTCCACGTGTGTCTGATCGTTCTCTTTCACTGCTCTCTGTTTTGCTGTAGACGTGTGGAACCCATTTTTCATCCCTACAGAAGAACAAACGTGAATATATGAATGCCGTATATTTGCATATATCCTTGCATAATTATATCTGTGTATAGATTATGTTGTACATACATTATTTGTCTAGTTTGTACTTGGGTCATTCTACAGAATTGGTGCAAAGTCAGACTTGGAAGCGTCTTGGGGGAAAAAATGTCACAAATTTTGTATGTATGCAAATTGTATAATATCCGAGGTCCACATTTCTGGTAATTGTGCAGTTAATTCTCATATTGTATTTTCAGAAAGTTTTGGAATATTTTTCCTCTCCCCAAATTTGTCACTATCGACACACAATAATAAATCATTTAATAAGAAGGGTTACATTGATCTATTAATTTTTTTTGTTATTTTTAAAAATAGTTCTCACAAGTAAATCAATAACAATTACAATTTTAACAATATTTCAAGTGTAATTTGTGAGATTTGTTGTATTTTGAATCCAATCTTTCATTGTAAAAGGCATAAAGTTTATCATACTGATTTCATACTGAAGTGAAGGATTCATTAGTTTGAATAAACATTGAACCAAACACTATAACAACATCTTAGTTGATCATTCAATAGACTTTATTTTTGACAAAACATCGGTCGTGACTGCACGTTTTCAGTAGTGATAGTAATGTGTTGGTAGTGACCACATCACATGACACAATTTTACTCTCATACTAAAACATATTAAAATACTAATGATTTGCATAAGTGTACTAAAATTTTGTTTAGTTCCCCCAAATAAATGATTATTACAATTTTAGATACTTTTGAGCCTAGCTCAAAGATGCTAATCAGTTTTGAACAGTTGTACACAGAAAAATGACTAAATTTGATTGAATAACACTCCAAAAACAATGATGTCACAACTGAAACTTCACCAAGTTTCGGTCGTGACTGTTTCGGTAATGACAATTTTAGATACTTTTGAGCCTAGCTCAAAGATGCTAATCAGCACATGGTTAGCTAGCACAGTTCTGAACAGTTGTACACAGAAAAATGACTACATTTGATTGAATAACACTCAAAAAACAATGATGTCACAACTGAAACTTCACCAAGTTTCGGTCATGACTGTTTCGGTAATGACAATTTTAGATACTTTTGAGCCTAGCTCAAAGATGCTAATCAGCACATGGTTAGCTAGCACAGTTCTGAACAGTTGTACACAGAAAAATGACTAAATTTGATTGAATAACACTCAAAAAACAATGATGTCACAACTGAAACTTCACCACGTTTTGGTCGTGACTGTTTCGGTAATGACAATTTTAGATACTTTTGAGCCTAGCTCAAAGATGCTAATCAGCACATGGTTAGCTAGCACAGTTCTGAACAGTTGTACACAGAAAAATGACTAAATTTGATTGAATAACACTCAAAAAACAATGATGTCACAACTGAAACTTCACCACGTTTTGGTCGTGACTGTTTCGGTAATGACAATTTTAGATACTTTTGAGCCTAGCTCAAAGATGCTAATCAGCACATGGTTAGCTAGCACAGTTCTGAACAGCTGTACACAGAAAAATGACTAAATTTGATTGAATAACACTCCAAAAACAATGATGTCACAACTGAAACTTCACCAAGTTTCGGTCATGACTGTTTCGGTAATGACAATTTTAGATACTTTTGAGCCTAGCTCAAAGATGCTAATCAGCACATGGTTAGCTAGCACAGTTCTGAACAGTTGTACACAGAAAAATGACTACATTTGACTGAATAACACTCAAAAAACAATGATGTCACAACTGAAACTTCACCACGTTTTGGTCGTGACTGTTTCGGTAATGACAATTTTAGATACTTTTGAGCCTAGCTCAAAGATGCTAATCAGCACATGGTTAGCTAGCACAGTTCTGAACAGCTGTACACAGAAAAATGACTAAATTTGATTGAATAACACCCAAAAAATGATGATGTCACAACCAAAACTTTACCATGTTTCAGTTGTGACTGTTTCGGTAATGACAATTTTAGATACTTTTGAGCCTAGCTCAAAGATGCTAATCAACACATTGTTAGCTAGCACAGTTCTGAACAGCTGTACACAGAAAAATGACTACATTTGATTGAATAACACTCAAAAAACAATGATGTCACAACTGAAACTTCACCACGTTTTGGTCGTGACTGTTTCGGTAATGACAATTTTAGATACTTTTGAGCCTAGCTTAAAGATGCTAATCAGCACATGGTTAGCTAGCACAGTTCTAAACAGTTGTACACAGAAAAATGACTAAATTTGATTGAATAACACTCAAAAAACAATGATGTCACAACTGAAACTTCACCAAGTTTCGGTCGTGACTGTTTCGGTAATGACAATTTTAGATACTTTTGAGCCTAGCTCAAAGATGCTAATCAACACATGGTTAGCTAGCACAGTTCTGAACAGTTGTACACAGAAAAATGACTAAATTTGACTGAATAACACTCAAAAAACAATGATGTCACAACTGAAACTTCACCACGTTTTGGTCGTGACTGTTTCGGTAATGACAATTTTAGATACTTTTGACCCTAGCTCAAAGATGCTAATCAGCACATGGTTAGCTAGCACAGTTCTAAACAGTTGTACACACATAAAAACTACATTTTATCGAATAACACCCAAAAAAGTTTGCTTAGTTGCAGAAAAAAGGTGTTTGGTAGTGACGTTTCCTTAAAGCGACACACAGATTTTCAGACTTTTGAACACATTTAACTCCGAATGATGGACCTATCTACTCTGAAAGAGAGGCTATGAGAGGGAGGGACACAGGAATACTTCCTGATCATAAATTGTGTTGAAATCAGCCTCAGCTAATGGACTAAAACATACGTTTCGGTATATAAATGTATGAAATATATAAAATATATATATATATATATATATATAAAAAAGTTGAAATTTAGGGTTTAGGGTTCAGGACAGCCACCTCCCAATTGAAAGTACCCAATAAATGATGATTTTATATATATTGAGCTTACTGATATTTTAAATATTATTCTGAGATTCAGTAGATTATAGATCTAAATTTTGAATACTTAAATGCTTTTTAAATCTCTTTTTTTGGTTGTGGGACAGCACCAATTCTGTAGAATGGCTCATATATATATATATATATATATATAATATTGTTTACTAGAAGTTTCACCAAGACAAATTCCTTGTTGCTCATACTTAGCAATAAATCTCACTCGGATTCTTTTACAAAAACAAATTCAAAAACTCCATACTCTGATTAACAGTCTTCGTCCCTTGTCTGGTTCTCAGGTCGGACAGCATCCCACGGCGAGTAACCTGGGATAACCGATCGCCCGGAAGATCGCTGGCTGAATGTGAAACATGGGATTGAAGCAATACTCGGTTTTCAAATGATCACGATCAACATTAATAAATTAAATCATTATATTATACAATATGGACCTGGTCGGTGCAGCCCGAGCCTCCCGCTCAATGAGCCGTGGTCTTTCGCAGCAGATTTCCTCTGAAGCACAACAGTCTTTCCGAGAGAAGATGCCAAGCGTCTGTGTGGTCCGCTGTGGTTCTTCGGAATTCTCTTATTTTTCCCAGAGGACTGACTTCTGCTCCTGAAACACAGAGCAGGACATTTAGCGTGATTTGTGCTCCTTCTCCAAACAAAACACTGGCTCTGTTATCAAAAACACAGCGAGTTGCCAAAAAGTTCCTGTAAGGATGCATCACATTTAGCTAATTGCAGAAGGAACAGTTACACTGACCTGAGTGTCTCGTGGGGGGTTGTGGGAAGGTTCAGCGGCGTCGTGAGCAGGTCAGTGATCAGACTGCAGGCGTCACGAGCTCTCTGTTCATGATGCTCCTGAAGAACCATCCTGAGAGCACATGGAATAATATGAAGCATGTGGGAAACCACTGGATAGGTGCGTCCCAATTCACATACTTGTGCACCATTTTGTAGTATAAATAGTGTTCACACTGAAAATTTCAAAAACGGCAAAAGCACCGGAAAAAAAACGAAGTGTGGAATGTTGGACACTTCATGCATTCAAATGTCACAGCTTTAATCATGCGGGGCATCAGACGGATGACAAAATCGGTCCATAGTGTCCATAGTGCGTCATTTTGGTTAGTTTACTACTACTAACTAATGTTAGTTTAACACACATAAACACAGATTCATACCTGTCTCTTTCTTCTTTGCTTTTCTTGTTGGTTGCCAGATCTACAGAGGTTGGATTCTGCAACAGGGGTGAATTATTCAAGAAAAGTAAAGTTATCAACGGAGTTTTGTGCAAAACTAAAGCTTCAAGCTTTACTTATAGACTTCAAAACATTAAAGGGCACCTATAATGCCCCTTTCACAAGATGTAATATAAGTCTCTGGTGTCTCCAGAATGTGTCTGAAGTTTCAGCTCAAAATACCCCACAGATCATTTATTATAGCTTGTCAAATTTGCCCCTATTTGGGTGTGAGCAAAAACACAGTTTTGTGTGTGTCCCTTTAAATGCAAATGAGCTGCTGCTCCCGGCCCCCTTTCCAGAAGAGGGCGGAGCTTTAACAGCTCGTGCTTCGCTTGCTCAACAACAACAAAACTGGAGAATCTCACGCAGCCAAAATGAGGATTGTCAGTAACGGTGTATTATAATATATTTTATATATATATATATATATATACATATATAAAGTATGCAAATAATACATGGTTCATAATGCTTTTGCATGAAGAAACCCTAAAGAAAAACTATAGTTATTTTAAAAAACAAACAGTTTGACATGTTTGTTCTGAAGCATCTCACATGTGTAAGAGGAGAGATGAAGGGTCTGCGCTCGCTCTCTCTCTTCTCTTCTCTCTGTTTGCGGTATTCCATCAGTCGCTCTCTCTGCTTCCTCCTCATCCACATCCTCAGATCCCTCCGCTCCTCCTCCATCATGGCTCCGCTCGGCTTGACCTCTGACCTGCCGCCCACCACAAATAAACAGACCAATCAAATCCATCAGTAAATATGTCACACATCGCTCACTAATCTACTTAGCCAATCATAACAGAGATCATTTACATGGAGATGTTCATCAATCAGACACATTTATCCAAACAGGGTAAGTATTAGACTATTCAAAACATTTTAGTTACATTTTGTTATATGAAATATAAATAAAATAAAATAATATAAAGTAAATAAAGTAAAATAAAAAATAAATTAAAGTAAAGTAAAGTAAAATAAAATAATAAAATAAAAATAAAGTAAAATAAAAACAAAATAAAATAAATTAAAATTAAATTAAAAAGTAAAATAAAATACAATAAAATAAAAAATAAAGTAAAATAAAAATATATATAAATTTAATTTTTTTTTAAAATTATTTCAGTTAGTTGCAAAGGCAACATTTCTAAATTATGTTTAGTTTAATTTGAAGTACTAAAATGACTACAATTAAAACTGAAATAAAAATGAATAAAAACAATATATACAAAAACATACACACAAAAACTAAAAGATTAACTAAACTTAAAAATGAAAATGCTAAACGTAAAAATAAAAACAAATATTAATAAAAACTATAATGGTATATTAATGATACTAAATGACCATTGCATTTGAGTAAAAAACTCAACAAATGATGAAAGACACTTTAACTAAAATAATAATAAGCTACAACTACTATCAAAATTGTAGAATTAGGATTAAGCATCCTAGTTAGTGGATTACTGTGAATCTCACCTGCTCAGGTGAAGCGTTCCTGATCGAGACAGATCCAGCGCTGATCGAGATAAAGCCCCGTCTCTGATTAACTCACACAAGATGTCCTTCACGTCACTGAGGCCGCTCACACCCAGAGTCTCCTCCGCCGGTCTGATCAGAGACAAACAGAGGGATGAGAAGGAGGAAAATCACAAGGACAAATACAGAGACATCATTGGCAAAGGCTAAAAGGGTCAAATACTTTCATACAAACTTACTTCCCAGGATTCTCAAGCAAAGACTCCGTCAAACCTGCAGGGACAGAATCAACAACACAGACATCCATGACTGCAGCTGTAGGTGTGTGTTATGCGCGCGTGTGTGTGTGTGTGTGTGTGATACAGGTCTCTCACCTAGATCCGTATCTTGCTCACACTGCTCTGGTTTCACTGAAAACAACAAGATCATGTTAAACTGAGGACCTGAGGAACCTAAACCACACCAGTAAACATGAGTGTCTGAAACAGAATTAATACACAATGTGATGCAGTCAACAACTATTACACAAAATCTAAAACAAACAATTTACAGGCGAAGCGTGTGTAAAGCTGGGCAAGCCTTGTTCCCTGCCTTCTGCTGATTCTTGCTGGTCTAGGATCAGTTTTCTCCATAATAATAGTATATTGGCGAAACAGACTTGATTAAATGCACTTGAAAAAATTAAAGTATGAAAAAGTTGTGGAAGTTTAAATTTACTGTAAATCAAAATGTACTGTACTAAACATTTCATATTTTATACAAATTTATATTTTATCAAATATATCGGACTCTAAAGTTGCCATCAAATGAAAGCCATAAGTCTAACCAATTCATGCTAACAATGTGCTAAAAATGCTGACAACATGCTAATTCATGCTAATTCATGCCTTGAGCCCTGGAAAGGTGCTATATAAATAAAATGTATTATTATGATTATTAAAAACCAATAGCAACATGCTAAATTATGCTAGCTAATTCAATGCTAACAATGTACTAATACATGCTAACAACATGCTAATTAATGCTAGCAACATGACGAAACATTATAGCATGCTATGTTTTAAATCATGTCAAAACATGCTAGCAACATGTTAGTTGCATTTCAAATTACGCACTATACACTATGTACTTATGCACTATGTACTCATCCATGTAGTGTATGAAATATATGCGTTTACTTTGTCATTAAACATCGGAGTCTGATCCCCCCTCCATAATGTAATTAAAGCTGTGACTGTTTTTTCCATTAATTTAGTGCATCATCCGGGTATTTAAAGTGCACTTTTTCTTTTTGGAGATTTCTGTGTGAACGCACTACTCGCACTCGTACTTAAAAACGTCATAGAATAGTGCATAAGTACGCGAATTGGGATGCACCTGTTAAGTCATGCTAACAATATATTAAAACATGCTAATTCATGTTAGCAATGTGCTAAAACATGCTAGCATGCTAATTTATGCTAGCAATGTGCTAAATCATGTTAGCAACATGCTAATTCATGTTAACAAAGTGTTAAAACATGCTAGCAAAATGTTAATGTTGAGTGTTAACATGCTAATTCATGCTAGCAATATGCTTAAACATGCTAACAACATGCTAATCCGTGCTAGCAAAGTGCTGAAGCATTTATTTTACAACATCTTAAAAAAAATCTAATTTTAAGGCAACTAAAGGTTTGGCTCCACATTTTCTGTGAATATTTACACTGCAAAAGTGGCACTGAAGCACTTCTAAAGTGGCATGTAAGACTTTATTGCTGCTCAGAGGTGGCATAAATGCATTTGCACAGCATTTTTAACTCTGTTCCTTTCAGGCATAATTTAGTCTGGCTTTTATGTGGCATTAAGTCTTTACACAGAATTTTAAGCAGGCACAAAGCAGCCTTAACTTAGCTGTGTAAAATAATGTACCTGCAGGAGGAGAGCGCTCATGATAGACTGAACTTCGGCTCAATACAGAAGATGACAAAACCTCCTCATCTTCTCTCTGTGGGTCGGCTGTCCTTTCAAACCGATGCGGTGAAGGACAGTAACTCCTCACTGTTCACAGATTCAGTACAAACACAAAAGTGTTCAATGGCCTTGTTTATATTCTCTATATATAAAGCTACGAAAGTTTTCTAACCTTCTTGTACGGCTCTGAGTGAGCTGGAGAGAGGTTTCTTCTCC
The DNA here is from genome assembly GCA_037101425.1 of Elopichthys bambusa. Lineage (NCBI taxonomy): Eukaryota > Metazoa > Chordata > Actinopteri > Cypriniformes > Xenocyprididae > Elopichthys > Elopichthys bambusa. The sequence continues at coordinate 46,206,559 of CM074433.1, forward strand.
ACGCCGGCTGTCACTGAGGAGCTCAGAGACTCAACAGTGTTCACCAGCTATAGGAGAACAAGACACAAAACAGAATCAACTGTCAAAAAAACATAATGAGGGCGCCTTAATAAAAATTTTTTCTCTCTCTGTGATTTAGATTTGAGATAGTTTGTTGTTGGTCTCTCACCAGTCTGGTGTTGGCGAACTCTCGGTCCATGTGATCAGCGATGCTCTGCAGTCTGAGCAGCTGAGCGTCCATCTCTGAGAGCCGCGCTGAGATCTGACTCCTGGACATCAACGCCCGCTCCAAACCAGGCGTCTGAATGGCCTTCAGCACGCTCAGAGTCACAGGGTCTCCGCCGAGCACAGCTTCAGGAGAGACGCACACTACTGAGGGCCCTGCAGGAAATAAACACCAGTTAGTTTGGATAGGCCACTAGATACAGGATGGTCTGACTGACAGGTTGTTATAATTATGTTGGCTTGACAAAATGCTAAAACATGCTAGCAATGTGTTAAAACATGGTAACAAAATGCTAATTCATGCCAGCAACATGCTAACTCATGCTATTAACATGTTTAAACATGCTAATTCATGTTATTAACATGCTTAAACATGCTAACAACATGCTTATTCATGCTAGCAACATGATAATTCATGCTAGCAGCATCCTAAAAAGCTATTAACATGTTAATTCATGGTAGCAACATGTTAAAACATTCTAACGTGTTAAAACACGCTGGCAACATGCTAATTCATGCTAACATGTTAAAGCATGCTAGCAACATGCTAAAGCACGCTAGCAACATGCTAATTCATGTTAACATGTTAAAACATGCTAGCAACATTGCTAATTCATGCCAGCAACATGCTAACTCATGCTATTAACGTTTAAACATGCTAGCAACATGCTAATTCATGCTATCAACATGCTAATTCATGTTATTAACATGCTTAAACATGCTAGCAATATGCTAATTCATGCTATCAACATGCTAATTCATGTTATTAACATGCTTAAACATGCTAGCAACATGCTAATTCATGTTAACATGTTAAAACATGCTAGCAACATTGTTAAAACATACAACTAAAAATGCTAACATGTTAAATCATTCTAGAAATGTTCATTCATGCTAGCAACATGCTAAATTATGCTAACGTGTTAAAACATGCTAACAACGTGTTAAAACACGCTAGCAACATGCTATATAATGCTAGCAACAGGTTAAAACATGCTAACAAACATGCTAATTCATGCTAACTTCATGTTAAAATGTGATAACATGATAATTCATGCTAACAATGTGTAAAACATGCTAGCAATATGCTAATTCATGTTAACAGCATGTTAAAAATACTAATTTATGTTAAAAACATGCTAAAACATGCAGGTTAATTTATGCTAGCAATGTGTTAAAACATGCTAGCAACATTCTAATTCATGCTAGCAAAGTTCTTTATCACATCAGAGAATGTGCGGTTAATTATTACTGAAATATTAACTTATATTGTAGGTCAAAGGGGTTTGGATGACTAATGTAACTTCATGTAAATGAACAGTGTACCTGGAATCTCTGCAGCCGGATTCTCAGTGAAGTGCTCAGTGTTGTTTGGGGCGGGGTTTAGGGCAGGGTTATGGGCGGGGTTTACGACAGAAGCTGCTAGTAGGTGGAGCTGAGCAGATGATGGTGGTGATGGAGGCAGATTCTGAAGAAGAGAGTCGTCTGTCAGATCGATCACATTGATAAACCTCCGTCCCTCAGGATTCTACAGTGATACAATAAGAGCAAAGAGAGAATTGTTTCTCAAACTCTCAATAACTGTCAAAACATTATTTGATTATATTATGTTCTGATGGTTTTTATTGCAGCATTTTCCTACAGGATCTGCGTTCGACTCTACAAGGCTTTTGGTTTCCAGCTGGTCTGATGATTTGTCTTTAGAGTAGCGAAGATTTAAGAACACGTCTGGAGGAATGACTGGAGGAACATCAAGCAGCCCTCCCTCAGCTGTGAATGTAGAAACACATCAGATGAGCACCAAATAATGAGCAATGAGTCAGATGTACACAAATATAAATATAGCTATATAGATATATATAGATCAGAACTTGAGATCACATTCATCTCATGAACTTACGAGCAGACAGCATGCTGGGAGAGGACTCAGGTTGGACAGAAACAGCTGTATCTGTGATGGAGTGAGGTGGCTCTAGAGTAATGAAAGCAGAACTTACATTAGTGAAGATAAAGTGTGTGATATCAGGTGCTGGGACACGATTAGACCACATACCCACTTCAGTGTTCGTACAGGCGTCCTGGATCTCAGGAGGTCTCTTCTGCGTGGAGGCAAACGCATGGAGCTCGGCCGAGGTGACGTACACCTGATCCAACAACGGCTGTCCGCTCAGATCCGACTCAAAGCTGCCTGCAGCGCAAACACATTTACATGTCATCAACATTTGGGGTACATTTGTTAACAAACTATTATTTCATTTTTGGTAAATGAAGTAAAGCTTAAATCAAAACAAATATAAATATATTAGATTAAAAAAAATGAGTTTAAATTGAAGTACTAAAATTACTAAAAACTAAAACTAATAAAAATTTACTGAAAACTAAATAGAAATATTACAAATTACTAAAACAAAAAGAAAAACTGTAAATATACATATATTAGATAAACAAATGAAAACTCAATTAAAATGAAGTAATAAATTTACTAAAAATGAATTAAAACTAAGTAGAAATATTAAAAAAAATTAATAAAAATGACACATAACAGTTACTAAAACCAAAAGAAAACTGTAAATTTAAATATTAGATAAACAAACGATAATGAAAATGTTGTCTTGTCAAATAAATGTAATAAAATAAGTTTAAATTGAAGTAATAAATTAAAAAATAAACAGAAATATTGGTAACACTATATAATAAGGTCTCATTGGTTAAGTTAAAGTAGTAACAATGAACTAACATTCTTAGTTCATGTTAAATAGAGTAGTTAACTAACCAAAGTATTTAATAAAAAAAAAAGTAAATATAAATGAAAAATATGAATAAATGCAAAATATTAATACTAAAAATCACCTAAAGGAATGGCGTAAGCATCGTTCTGATCTGGCTCATCTTCTACAGGCTGCAGACATGAAAAAACAGAAAAACATTGAAGACGACAAAGCAATAGTTTATCAAAAATACATAAATTCAGTTTTGGGACACACGTACCTCATCTGGAGGAATGATGGAGTCCTCCGGTCTGAAAGTGACTCCGATCTTGTCCTCCTTGTTTTTCTCCTCTCTCCTCTTCCGTCTAAATGAGAAAAAGCCAAAAAATTAGACAGAAAACGCAGATTTGCACAAAAAAACACGTCACATGTCACATGGTTTGTGCACATAAATCAAACCAGTTGACTAGTCGCATGTTTATGATATTAATGCAGTACACATCAGTCAGATCAGTGGTACGGCGACGCGTCACCTCTTGCTGGACGGGCTGGTGGTGCTCTTGTTCTCCAGGATGGTGTCTGTCTTTAAGAGCTGTAGTTTGGTCTCAGCACCCGTCTGCTTCGCTGCGGTCCATTTCATCAGCTCCTCCAGCGGGATCAGACGAGGTGTTCGTACTGGAGCTGTGCTGAACCGCAACTCCTACACCACAAACATACCGTCAAACCACCTGCTACCTGCAGAAACACTTATGAACATCTAAAAATTAATGTTGTTTTGCAATATTACAGAGAAATACAAGTTATGCCTGTTAGGCTGTTATTAAGAAAGCTTTTGTTTGTTTTTGCGAGCTCTTAATGTTAATGTTGAGTCATTTTCCATAAGGAACATATATAATGTTTTTGAGCTAAAATTGAATCGTTTAATGTTTAAGTGAATCTATAAGTGAATTTATTATAAATTCATTTTAAATATATCTTAAAAAATTTGAAAATTACTTATAAATAAAGCAATGAGAAAATGTGATTGGAGTGAATCATAAAATTAAAAGAAATCAATATATTTTATTATAATTTTTTTAATAAAATATTAAATTATGTAAATTTATGAATAAATAAATTATAAATAAATTGATAAGTAAATGTGATTATTGCTCAGAATAGAAAATTCAAAAGAAAAAAAATAAATTAAATTTTCAATGATAATAATAATAATTATTATAAAATCCAATTATTATATAAAATTATAAATAATTTAATTATAAGTAAAGTGATGGGTACATGTGATTACTGCTCATGAAAAATAAGAAATTATATTTTGTATTATTATTATTATTAAAACGAGTATAAACCCAATTATTATACACTATTATAAAGACATTAATTTTAAGTAAAGTGATGATAAAAGGTCATTACTGCTCTCAATAAATAGTAAAAATCAAAAGAAAAAAACAAGAAATTAATTTGAAAAATAATAAATATTATAATAAAATATCTTACACAAAATTATAAATTTAATTATAAGGTAAATGTGATTAGTGCAGTATATAGTAAAAATTAAAAGTAAATAAATTATATTTTGTATTATTATTATTATTATTATTATTACTACTACTATAAAAACTATTATAAAACTATCCAATTATTATGCAAAATTATAAATAGATTCATTTTAAGTAAAGTAAAGTGATCAGTAAATGTGATGCTCGGAATGAATAGTCAAAATCAAAAGAAAAGAAATTATATTTTGTATTATTATTATTATAAAAACTAGTATAAAACCCAATTATTATAAAAGTGATGAGAGAAAGTGATTACTGCTCACAGTGAACAGTAAAAATCAAAAGAAAAGAGCAAGAAATTAAATTTTGAATTATAATAATAATTATTATTATAAAATTAGACAGAATTATAAATAATTTAATTATAAGTAAAGTGAAAGGTAAAAGTAATTACTTCTGAAAGTGAATAGTACAAATTAAAAAAAAATTATATTTTGTATTATTAATATAAAAACTATTATAAAAATATTCAATGATTATGCAAAATTATAAATAGATTAATTTTGAGTAAATGTGATTACTGCTCAGAGCGAATAGTAAAAATCAAAACAAATTATATTTTGTATTATTATTGTAAAAACTACTATAAAACCCAATTATTATACAAAATTAAAAAGACAATAATTTTAATTTAAGTGATGAGTAAATGTTATTACTGCTCACAGTGAATAAAGTACATTGTATTTTGTTGTTGATGCAAATGGAAACTCACAGCAGCGGGTGGATCAGGATCTCTGTGCAGCAGCTGAATTCTGGGATAGAGGCCCGTGGCTGTGACGCCCAGACTGGGTTTGGCCATGGTGGATTGTGGGATATGCGGCAACGTCACGGGTCGCTGGGTATCAGGGTGAAATCGCAGCAGAGGAAGAGCGACAGCAGGAGGAACAGGAGGCAAACGGAGAGGTTCCTGAGCTCCTCGCGTCATCTGTGTGTTATAACGGAGGAGTGACGGAGGAGCCACGGATACTTCAGCTCGTGTCCTGCCTCTATCCTCAGCTCTCCGGACAGATGAGGGTTCAGACTGACTAGGGAGGAAGTTGCCGTGAGATGAGGTGCGATTTGGACCCCAGGCGTCCCTCACAGGAAGATGGACAGGAGGAGGAGATCTCTGAGCCGGGTGTAGCTGTAGAAGTCTGAGGCCATGTGTTATCGGAGCAGCTCTCGGATGGGCTTCAGAGACGCCATGCGGGGACGAGTGATTATTGGCTGTGGTTAGAAGCCCTTGAGACGTCGGGATGAAACTCCTGCCGTGAGATTGACCGTCCTCTGGCCAGTCTGAGCGGATGGTCAACTGTTGAATTTCCTGTGAGAGATTCGATTAATATACGGATGCACTCGATTGTCAAATTTACACTGTAATGGTGGAAGAGAAGTGCTACTGAAGTGGCAATTTAGGTGGAATAAATGCATTTACTCAGACATTTTAATAGTATATGTGGCGAGGGGGGCGTGGTTCAGCGAGGTCTGCAGCGGGGGAACAGATGCGGAGACGAGCGGTAATAAGGAAGTCAAGTGCATAATAACTAACACCTGTCTCTAATTCCAGTGATTGACGGAGAGGCGGGATATAAGCGGACCTGAGAGGAGAGAGAGAGAGAGACTGAGTTTTGTGTGTCTCTGTGTTTGGCAGAAAGCCCTCAGGTTTTTGTTTGCGTTTATTCTGTTGAATAAAAGTTGGATTATCCGTTGACCCTGACTTCTTCGTCCTTCTTCATCTGAACCTGGTTACAGTATATCTTTATACTAGGAGCTACTGGGTATAATTTAGTCTTTTATGCAGCATCACATCTTCACACAGAATTCTGAGCAGGCATTTAAATCAGCTGTGTAAAGATGCCTTATATCAGTTATCACATACTGTATGCATCTGCAAATATTAGCATTTTTAATTTTTAATTAATACTTTATAACTCGTGATTCTGACTTTATATCACGCAATTCTGACTTTATAACTCGCAATTCTGACTTTATATCACGCAATTCTGACTTTATAACTCGCAATTCTGACTTTATAACTCGCAATTCTGACTTTATATCACGCAATTCTGACTTTATATCACTCGCACTTCTGACTTTATATCACGCAATTCTGACTTTATAACACGCAATTCTGACTTTATAACTCGCAATTCTGACTTTATAACTCGCAATTCTGACTTTATATCACGCAATTCTGACTTTATATCACGCAATTCTGACTTTATATCACGCAATTCTGACTTTATATCTCGCAATTCTGACTTTATAACACGCAATTCTGTCTTTATATCACGCAATTCTGACTTTATAACACGCAATTCTGACTTTATAACTCGCAATTCTGACTTTATAACTCGCAATTCTGACTTTATATCACGCAATTCTGACTTTATATCACGCAATTCTGACTTTATATCACGCAATTCTGACTTTATAACTCGCAATTCTGACTTTATAACTCGCAATTCTGACTTTATATCACGCAATTCTGACTTTATATCTCGCAATTCTGACTTTATAACTCGCAATTCTGACTTTATATCACGCAATTCTGTCTTTATAACTCGCAATTCTGACTTTATATCACGCAATTCTGACTTTTTAACTCGCAATTCTGTCTTTATAACTCGCAATTCTGTCTTTATAACTCGCAATTCTGTCTTTATATCTCGCAATTCTGACTTTATAACTCGCAATTCTGACTTTATAACTCGCAATTCTGTCTTTATAACTCGCAATTCTGACTTTATATCTCGCAATTCTGACTTTATATCTCGCAATTCCGACTTTATATCACGCAATTCCGACTTTATAACTCGCAATTCCGACTTTATAACCCGCAATTCCGACTTTATATCACGCAATTCCGACTTTATAACTCGCAATTCTGTCTTTATAACTCGTAATTCCGTCTTTATAACTCGCAATTCCGACTTTATAACTAGCAATTCCGACTTTATATAACGCAATTCAGACTTTATAACCCGCAATTCTGTCTTTATATCACGCAATCCTGACTTTATAACTCGCAATTCTGTCTTTATATCACGCAATTCCAACTTTATATAACGCAATTCCGACTTTATAACTTGCAATTCTGTCTTTATATCACGCAATCCTGACTTTATAACTCGCAATTCTGTCTTTATATCACGCAATCCTGACTTTATAACTCGCAATTCTGTCTTTATATCACGCAATTCTGACTTTATAACTCGCAATTCTGTCTTTATATCACGCAATTCCAACTTTATATAACGCAATTCCGACTTTATAACACGCAATTCCGACTTTATAACTCGCAATTCTGACTTTATAACTAGCAATTCCGACTTTATATAACGCAATTCCGACTTTATAACTCGCAATTCTGACTTAATATCACGCAATTGTCTTTATATCACGCAATTCTGACTTTATATCACACAATTCCAACTTTATATAACGCAATTCCGACTTTATAACTCGCAATTCTGACTTTATATCACGCAATCCTGACTTTATAACTCGCAATTCTGTCTTTATATCACGCAATTCTGACTTTATAACTCGCAATTCTGACTTAATATCACGCAATTGTCTTTATATCACGCAATTCTGACTTTATAACTCGCAATTCTGACTTTCCAACTTGCAATTCTGACTTTATAACACAAAAAAAAAGTCAGAATTGTGAGATATTAACTCGCAATTAATTACCAATAATCACCGGTGTTACCTGAGTTTTGAGGGGTTTGTTTCTCTTTTCCATCTCATTATTTGAAATCAGAGCAGATCCAGAGTTCACATTCACAGGATGTTCATTATCATCCTGGCTGTTATTAACTCTTTCAGGCCTGGTAGCTCGTGTTGGGAGGTTGATATCATCACATATAGTGTGCTGGGCATTCTGGGTAAGAGGGATGGGCTGAGACTGATGCTGTGCAGGTATCGCAGTGGTCTGTGGTAAATTCACATTAGACTGATGTATGTTGGCTTGAGACAGCGGCAGGTTTGCGAAGGACGCGCCCACCACCTGCATGAGACTCATGAAGTTGATCTGCTGCAGCTGAAACAAGGAAATCAGGAAACTGTAAACATTCATATGGTGTCCAAACCAAGGTTTCCCAGCATTAGACTAACAAGGAAAGTCATGAAGCTCAAACACCTGCACTAGTCTGAATAACTCGTCCTGGAGCAGCTGTCTGACAGGGTCTGTCTGTGTTTCAGGTGGATGACCGCTGCTACGTCTCTCTGACTGCGGTGGTGTCATGGTCGGTGCCGGCCCATTTGTCTGCTGAACACTAACTGATGCAGAAACCTCAGGTCTGTAAGGAGAACACATGATATTACAGAGAGAAAATCTCAAATCCTTTTTCGTGACAGTGAGATCATCCTCACCTGTGCGTTCCGCAGGAGACATGATTTCCCTCGGAACGAGATCTGAAACAAAAACATCAGCTGATATCAAACAGATGAAGGTAAACTGAGTGTTTGGGCTTTTTTTGTTTATTGTCACCATTACAACTGAAACACTGGCTGTGATAAATGACTCTGAAAGCTACAACAACAGTACATTAAAATGCCTATTAAACAACTGCACAAGTTAACAACAACCTTTCCAACAAACAAACCAACTCTTAATATTTAAATAAAAAGCATCAAGCATGTTTCAAAGGTTAAAGTTCATGTGTGCAGACTCACTGTGAATGTATTGAATGTTCATCCGAGTCCGGACACTCAAGATCAGCCATTGTTAATGTCTGTGGAAACATCGGGAGATCTTGTTTTACACACGGATCTGGCACTGAATAGAAGGATGGATCTAACTGTACATTTTCATGCTTACGATATAGCTATTGTCAACTTATTAAATAAATAAATAAAAACATTATTAATAATTTAATAAATGTTATTGACACATATATAAATAAATAATTATTAAACATATATATTAAGTGTAAATTATTAATGATAAATAAATAAATACATTTTATTGATACTGATAGATAATATATTTTAACTATAAATTATTATTAATGATAAATAAATGGATTTATTAATCAATAAATGAATAAATATAATTTGATATTGATGGATGAAATATATATATATATATATATATATATATATATATATAAATAAATTATACTGATAAATATTAATGATTGAATACATATCGATATTGATAGATAATATATATTAATTATAAATGATGATTAATGATAAAAATGGATGTATTAATTAATAAATGAATAAATATTGATATTGATAGCTGAAAAATATATATAAATTATACTGATAAATAAATCTATAAATATTATTAGATAATATATATTAATTATAAATGATGATTAATGATAAATATGGATGTATTAATTAATAAATGAATAAATATAATTTGATATTGATGGATGAAATATGTATATATATATATAAATTATACTGATAAATAAATATTAATAAATGAATACATATCGATATTGATAGATAATATATATTAATTATAAATTATTATTAATGATAAATAAATGTATGTATTAACAAATGAATAAATATTGATATTGATAGCTGAAATCTATAAAAATAAAGAAAGATATATAAATTATACTGATAAATATATATAATTAGATAATATATATTAATTATAAATGATGATTAATGATAAATAAATGGATGTATTAATTAATAAATGAATAAATATAATTTGATTTTGATGGATTATATATATATATATATATATATATATTATACTGATAAATAAATATTAATAAATAAATACATATTGATATTGATAGATAATATATATTAATTATAAATGATTATTAATGATAAATAAATGTATGTATTAATTAATTAATAAATGAATAAATATTGATAGCTGAAAAATATATATAAATTATACTGATAAATAAATGTATGTATTAATTAATAAATGAATAAATATTGATATTGATGGATAATATATATATATAAATTATACTGATAAATATTAATAAATGATATATATTAATTATAAATGATTATTAATGATAAATAAATGTATGTATTAACAAATGAATAAATATTGATATTGATAGCTGAAAAATATATATAAATTATACTGACAAATAAATATAATTAATAATAATAATATATATTAATTATAAATAAATGGATGTATTAATTAATAAATAAATGGATATTATTGATAGATGAAAATATATATATATATATATATATATATATATATATATATAAATTATACCGATATAAATAAATATTAATAATTGAATAAATATTATTAAAAGATTATTATATAAATAAATGTATATATAAAACTAATAATTAAATGATTATGATAAATGATTCATAAATATATTTATTGATCAATAAATTAATAAATAAATACATTTGATTTAAATAAAATTTAAACAAAACATGTTATGATGTGAAAAAGTTACAGCTATGTAAAAACAAAAAAAATCACCTGACTGAGACAACGATCAATTACACAGTTTATGATCATTAGGCTGAATAAACGATGATTTTGACTGACGACTGATCCGTGTAATGATGTCTTTTTTGAACAGGGTTTTACCTCAAACCATTCAAAACAAACGAGCTATCAGTGATATATGGAATCATTAATTGATCCTCAGCACACAATCACCTGATCTCTGTGAGCTCGGCTCTGATTGGCCCATGATGCCTCTGTAACTTCAGCAGCACTGCTATCACCTGTAAACCGAACAACAGTGGATAATATGGTTTGAGTAAATGACAGAACTAAAATAAAATGTCTTCTAAAACAGAAACCTGCAAAACAAAATAAAGGCATGCAAATGTCTGTGTAAAACTGGAGCAGAGATCTGACCGTCCTCAGCTGCAGATGTCTGTCTGATCTCTCCTCTGATCTCAGTGATGTTGTTCTGTTCATCAGAGATAATCGTGTCTTCATGTTCAGACAGCTGATCATCTGTTTGATCCACGACATCCTCGGCTTCACGCACACTGTGATCAAACATCACACAACATCCTAAAAACTGCATTTTTTTTATTTGTTAATTCTATCCAGTTGCTTTTAATTATAGTCAGATGCACTTTCATGTTGTTTATAATTACTTTTGACATTTTAAACATCTTTAAAAGCTTTTGATTGTCTGGAAACATTTGATTGGATCAAGACAAAGAAGCTCAAATACTGTATGGGACAGTTTCATTTGTGTCACATGGTTTTCCAGTACATCATTCACAGTGTTATCATCATTTTACAGATAGAGTGATTGATAGATAGATATTTATTATTGATAAATTAAATAAATACTGCTATAAATTAATTAATTAAGGATACATAAGGAAGGTTCATCGGTCATGTTTTTATCAGATGTGTGCTGTGGACTCACTCATGGCTGTGTTGGGCATCCAGCTCTGGGAGTATGATGGGCGTCCCTGCTGACCCCGGGTAGCCCGTGTCCACGCTGCTTTCTCTGTCCCTCCTCCAGCCTGTGATTGGCTGCAGCACTGGAGCATCAGGCCCCTCCTTCCCATGGAGCTGCTTTAAAAACAGAGTTCTGTTTCACATTTCTGCTTAAGTCCCACTGGTCTCATGTTTTTGTCAGCTGAAGCCCTATGAACTAAAATACTGACTACATCTGGTTTTATCATCCATCTGAGGTGATCTGTTTACAAGTGGTCACTCGAGAGAGACACTCCATGTGACCACAGTGACTGGATTTGATTAAAGGAGACCTATAATGACCCTTTTTCAAGATGTCTCTGGTGTCTCCAGAATGTGTCTGTGAAGTTTCAGCTCAAAATACCCCACAGATCATTTATTATAGCTTGTCATATTTGCCCCTATTTAAGTGTGAGCAAAAACTGTTTTTGTGTGTGTCCCTTTAAATGCAAATGAGCTGCTGCTCCCGGCCCCCTTTCCAGAAGAGGGCGGAGCTTTAACAGCTCGCGCTTCGGTTGCTCAACAACAACAAAGCTGGAGAATCTCACGCAGCCAAAATTAGGATTGTGTTCAGCTTTAGGAGAGACTCAGGAAGAAGTTACAACTTTTAGGACGTTTCTGAACGGTTAGTGGATACATTTATGTAGTTGCTGTGGAGTTGATTCAACTCATCCACTAGCATGTGCCGTAATGTTATTCTTTTGTGTTGAATTGACCCTCGTTTGTGCGTAAAATTACGGCATGTTAACACACTCGACTACAACAACTCTTCCTCTTCTTTAAAGCAGCCCAACATGGCCCCACCCCCTTTGTTGAGTCCTCGGGGGCGGGGCTTATGTACATTTTAGATTTAGTGATGTCACCAACCCGGGTTGTTGTAGTCCCTACCAGCCATTTGTTGTAGTCCTTAAACGGCGAATTATTTAAAAGAAAATCTCTCTTTGCATTTATTTGTTTTGATTTTTAATTTTGTATTGGCATTTCTATCAAAATCTCATGTAGTTTTATCATGATCCATTAGAGATTTTTGCTTAGTTTATTCACAAAAATGATATGTTAGATATGGATTTGAACAAGTCTGCCACTTAAAATCAAAATAGGCACATGACACCCCATCAGTTTTGGAGATTACAGAATAAACAGTTTGATCGAAAGCATTACACCTTAAAATGCAGCCCTACCTTATAATGGGAGTGATTTGTGTTTTCTCCCAGAAGGGCGGCGCTGTATCTCTGCTCTAGCAGCTCCAGTGCAGACAGCACTGCAGGGGTCGAGCCTTTGACCCTGATGACCACCGAATCTCCTCCCTCTGACGTCTTTCTGACTGGCTGAGAGAGCAGGACCCGTCTGTCGGCCCAGCGCATCATCCACTCGAGCAGCCGAGCCAGCTGAGGAAAGCGGTTCTCGAGCGAGGAGTCCAGCTGGATCTGAACACCTAATTCAGCCTGCGAGAGGATCTTCAAGGCCATAGAGTCGACATCTGAGCCGAGCGAATTCACTTTGGACATAGCGTGTTGACGAAGGCCGAAAAGACTTGGATGTTTCCCAGCATGGAGTCCAGGAGGAGTGTCGGACTGAACTGGACCGATGGACGGTGGAGGTTCGGGGGTGACTGGGACAGTTTGGAAGCAGTGACCGGCACGGAACAGGGGCAAACGTGCACCTCGCTTACTCCCATCCTTCTGACGGCGTTTGAGAGTGGTCAGCATGTCAAAGGTCACCGAGTGCAGCTCTCCAGTACGGAGACGTTGTGAGAAACTACTCAGCAAAGGAAGCTCGGACTCCTCGGCATCAAGTCTGTCTTTTCCCAGCACATAGCTGAGGAACAAATCTAGGAAGAGCATGTACTCCTCATCCTCCAACTCAAATTCCCATGTTCCTACTGTGGGTACAGAAGAACCCATATGGGTCGACTCTGGTTCTTTGGGTTCCACTGAGCTGAATCTGTTTCCTTTTCTGTCTTGTTTTGATTCCTCAGGTGCATCATGAATCTTTGCTGTCTTGGAGCTACAAACACCAAAAAGAGGCCAATTTATTCCATACTTCTCTAATTTTGCAGTATGCAGCATTCATATTGTGCACAGTATACACGTAATTATATAGTATTAGTGGGGCGATTTTTTGAGGAGTGCATCTGCATAGAAAAATAGCAGCAATTATCAGGGTTCAAGCTTTAAGTCCTTATGCATAAAAATGCATTGTGTTTTAATTAGTAACGACCTAGATCATAGATGTAAAAGACCATTTACAGCCAATACAGGCAATTTACCATTAGGAAATTATGTTTTTTTTTAAAGTTTTTTAACAGTTATCGAGGTTGAGCCAAAAACTTGTCAAAGTTGGTTTTTGAAATAATCTCCAATATTTAATAAATGGTTTGATGGACAGCGGCGGTGCTAGAGGTAAAGTTGCTCAGATTGAGGAGTTCTACCATGTGGTACGAATGATGTGGGTGTGTGTGAAAAATCGTGCGATACACAATCCTTTACGCATGTGATGGCCAATTTCTTTCAAATTTTTCACAGGCCTCTAGGGCCGTGAGTCAAACAGGCCCAGTGAAAATTGTGTCCGTTTGTTTTGTTCGTCTTGAGCCAAGGATTCCAACGATAAGACACTTGAGTCTACGCCTAACCGTTTAGGAGTTATGAGCGATTTTGTACTTTTTGCCGGTGTAGCGCCCCCGTCAGGCCGATCGGGGCGAGTTGTAGTACTACCAGCCCTCAAAGTTACAAGTCTCTATGACTTACGGTTTTTAACTCGATCTCAACCAAAACAGTGCACCGGTGCGCGCCTTTTTCACATCTATTCCACGACATTCATACCACATGGTAGAACTCCTCATTCTGAGCAACTTTACCTCTAGGACCACCACTGTCAATCGAATCGTTCATTAAATATTGGAGATTATTTCAAAATTAAAACGATAAATTTTTACGCATGTGAACCTTGATAATTGCTGCTCGAAATTCACACAAAGCCATATCGCGGCATTAATTTTATTTCAATATATCATGCTCCCCTATTACAGTATGTACAGCATAGTACGCTAGTAGGGTTACCTGTGTGCAGATTTGGTCTGCAACTCCGGAGAAAGAGGCTCTGACAGCGTCTCGGCCGTGTCTCCTTCACTGTACACTAGGGGGCGTCCACAGTCCGTCAGTGTGCTGTCACTCAAACTAGTCCCGAGAGAGAGTCGCTTCAGTATGGAAGCAGCACCTCCCCTGTCCTCCTCCTCCTCTCTCTCCCACAGGTACGGCTCCGGTGTACCCAGATACTTTACCAGGCGCCGAAGCTCCCGGCGTCGCTGCCTCAGCTGATCCTGGATCAGAATCATCATGGTATCGCCGCCCTCATCCTCCCTCTCACTGCCTGGTGGAACATCTGTGAACATGAGCACATCTGGTTAAGGGCTGAACCATTGACCAGATGTTCTACTTTCTAAACAAAGCAAAGAATCATAATTTTGGGTGAGTTATTGCTTAAAGTAGCTCTTGCCTGGTGTTGAGGTGTCTGGCACCATCAAGGGTCTCAGTCTCTGCACCAGTGACGTGTACTTCTCCCGCAGCGGCACGCGAACAGACTCTGTCTCATCAGGAAACACTCTCGCTAGAGTTTCTGCTGTCTGAACATCAGAAATGACACCCAAGTTTTGAGTCACTGACCAGGTGAGTGAGGCTTTACAAAAAGTACTGTGATGGTACAGTGATGTATCAGATACAGTTATTTAGATTAGACTTTGATATTCACTACATTTGTTTTTTGAACATGCGCCACCGTAATGTCTTAGTATTCCCTGAAAGTTAATTAGTAGTATTTAACCAGGTTAAATTTAAAGATTACTAACTAACTAATTAACTCCAAAAGAATACTAAGACATTATAATGTAAAAAAGTAATAACATGTCAGTTAGTTAGTTAGTTAAATAGTTAGTAACCTTTATTTTAACCTCTTTAAAAAAAGAATCCTAAAGAATACTAAGACATTACAAAGGTGCATGTCCAAAAAAAACTACTAACTTGTTAGTTAGTTAGTTAGTTAATAACCTTAATTTACCAGGTTAAAAATAATGATTATTAACTAACTAAAAAGATTCTTGTCCTAAAAACTACTATCTTGTTAGTTAGTTAGTTAGTTAGTTAGTAATCTTCATTTTTTAACCTGGTTAAATAAAGGTTACCAACTAACTCCCAAAGAATACTAAGACATCACAATGGTGCATGTCCAAAAAATTTACTAATTAGTTAGTTAGTTATTTAGTTAGTAACCTTTATTTTTTAACCTGGTTAAATAAAGGTTACCAACTAACTCTCAAAGAATACTAAAACATTACAATGGTTCATGTCCAAAAAAAAAAACTACTAACATGTTAGTTAGTTAGTTAGTTAGTTACTAACTAACTAACTAACCAAAAAAAATCTACTAATTAGTTAGTTAGTTATTTAGTTAGTAACCTTAATTTACCAGATTAAAAAAAAAGATTATAACTAACTCCTAAAAAAATTATTGTCCAAAAAATTACTAACTTGTTAGTTAGTTAGTTAGTAACCTTTATTTTTTAACCTGGTTAAATAAAGGTTACCAACTAACTCCCAAAGAATACTAAGACATCACAATGGTGCATGTCCAAAAAAAACTACTAACATGTTAGTTAGTTAGTTAGTAACCTTAATTTACCAGGTTAAAAATAAAGATGAACTAACTCCTAAAAAATTATTGTCCAAAAAACGACTAATTTGTTAGTTACTTAGTTAGTTACTTAGTTAGTAAGCTTTATTTTTTAGCCTGGCTAAATAAAGGTTACCAACTAACTCCCAAAGAATACTAAGACATTACAATGGTGCATGTCCAAAAAAACTACCAACATGTTAAAAATAAAGATTATTAACTAGCTAAAAAGATTCTTGTCCTAAAAACTACTAATATGTTAGTAACCTAATTTACCAGGTTAAAAATAAAGATTATTAACTAACTCCTAAAAGTTAGTTAATAGCTAGCTAGTCAGTCAGCCAGTCAGTCAGTCAGTTGTTAGTAACTCTTTTTAACCTGGTTAAATGAAGGTCCTAACTAACTTAATGTATAATGTACACTAAAATATTACAACGGTACATGTCCAAAGAATTACAAACCTGTAGAGTTAGTTAGTAACCTTTATTTCTGTCACTTTTACTTGACAAGCCATAAGTGTCCTAAATGAGTGTAAGTTTAGATTAGTGATGTATATTACCACATGGCTGGGCGGCAGTTCAGACACTAGACTGAGCACTAAGTCCTGCAGTGCTTCTTCTGCATTCAGGAAACGGCAGAATGGCAGGAGGCGGCGCGCCCAACAAAGAGCCTCAACACACAGATCTGACACACTCACGTCACTGATCTGAGACACAAAAACATGGATTGACACATCTGGCATCTTTGCAACATTTACATATGCTTTCTTTAAACGCACCAGAGAGTCTCTCTCCCGTGTTCTTGCAGCCTGGTACCGTCTGCAGGAAATGGTGAGCTGGTCCCTCACGTGGAGCATCCAGCAAAGAGCACACAACTCACGGAAACATACTGGCACAAAATCATATAAATGCACAAAACTTCAAACGGACACTACTAACTAAAAGTTCTGACAGATAATTAAATTAATCATACTTATGATTTGTGTGGTGACACTATCCATGTCTTTGCTGGGCCCTGACTGAAAGAACCCACGATGAGTGAAGAATTTTTTCAGTCCATCAAGAATCGGTTCAGCTTTGGGTTCAGACACTTTCTTCTGGATCTACCAACAGAAAACAAAGAAAAGAAAAAAAACTTGTTAACTGTGAGGTGGACACTGGGAAAAGGCAAAGAGAATATAAAATCTAATCGCACCTTGTGCTGTAAGTGTCTGCAGCGATGCAGGTTGCTGATGTACCACTGCGCGGCGGGCAGAGAGCTGTGTGCCGCCCTGAAGATGATCAGAACCTTCTGAACCAGCCCAGAAACCTGACAGCGGGACTCCGTCTCCAGAACCAGAGCTGCATCTTTCATGGAGTCCTGAGGAGATCGAAATACAGCTAAAGATGAGATAGATAGAGATAGACGTGACAGTCGGGCGTCGCTGTGTGTGACTGACCTGCGTGTTTGGTGAAGGCTGTGGACAGTACAGAGGAGGAGCAGGCAGGTAGAACACAGGAGGAACCAGAGCAGGAAGTGATGTCGCTCGCTCTTTGGCTGCGTTCAGCAGTCGTGTTAGAGGCTGAGAGACGACGTCCACCTCCGCCATCACGGATGCCTTCAGGATCTCCTGCACAGAGACTTGAAGCAGATCCACATCCTCAACACCCACTGTGTCTAAAGGAGAGACAAACAAGCAGCATATGTAGACTGATTATATTATATTATATTATATTATATACAGTGTGTGAATTATACAATGATTTTCAGGAAGATAAGATATTTCAGTCAAGTAAGTTAAGGACACCAACGTTGTGATGTGTAAAACTATAATAGTGTGATAAACAATGACAGTACTTAAGTTTTGTTTATGAACCGTCTTACGGTATTGCTGACGGAAAAGGTGAAAATAGGCCCTCTAATATCTTTAGATGTTCACAAAATGTTCCTTATGTAATATGCAGAATGAAAACCTTATGTTTTCACTTAATTATGGGGTATAGATCTCATAATTCACACCCAGATTTTAAATATCATATTTCTACCTTTGTTACCATCTCCTTCAGACCCAACCATTCGGCTCAGTAACATCTCCAGCTGATCCTGGAATATCACCGCAGGCTTCAGCTCGGTGGGAAGGTGCAGCTCTCTCCACTGCAGGCTTGAGGACCAAAAAATGAGAATTACGAATCTGAAGCGAGAGGATACCAGACCTTCATGATGACAACAAACCTGCTCAGGTCTAAATGGCCACTGCAGTAATTGGTGTACGCCAGGCCGAGGGTGGCCGCCATCTTCCAGTCGCCCAGACGCTGAGCCATCCACGCGGCCTCAGGGAGCAGCCCGCCCAGCAGGAGGAGCTCTAGAGCGTAATCCACCGTCCACACCTCCGACAGCTGCTCGCAGCGGACCGACGCTGCTGCACGAGCCTGAGACAACTCCACCACACGCCCACCTGCGTCTGTGAAAGCAGGAGCAGTTTAATTCAGTTACATCATCAAATTATACACTGATTTATTAGCCATATGACAGGAATACTAGCTAAGATCATTTAAGATCATAAAATGTGAAAGTACGCAGTATCTCTGTCACCAGTGTTATTTCAGCATTATTTATTTACTATTATAGAATTTTTTTTATATTTTGAACTTGCTTTTATTTTTATATTTTCAGCGTTCATTTTCATTTTAGTTTAAGTTTTAGTAATTCTGTCACTTTTAATCGTTTTAGTGGGTTTTTTTACTTAATTTAGCTTTAATTTAGTTTTATTTCAGTTTTAGCAGTTTTAGTACTTCAATAACTCAGTTAGTTGCCGAGACAAAATTTCTAATTTTCTTTTAAGTTTTTCATTTAATATTTATTTTTCAGAGTTTTTGTTTTTAAGTATAATTTATGTACTATTATATAAACTTTGAATGTAAAGAAAAACTTTTATTTTTATATTTTCATTTTAGTTTAGGTTTTAGGAATTTTGTTATGTACTTTCATAATTTTTATTAATTGTTTTACTTTAAGCATAATTAAAAGTATAATTATAAGTATAATTTATTATACTATTAAAACTTATTTTTATATTTTCAGTTTTCATCAGTTTTAGTAATTTTTTAGAATTTTAGTCATTTTGTTACGTACTTTTGTCATTTTTAGTAGTTTTTGTTTTTTATATATTTAATTAAGCTTTATTTTTATCAGTTTTAGTAATTTTAGTACTTCAACTTTTTTTTGTATTTCTATTTATTTTAGTAAGTTGCCCAATTTTATTTATTTTTTCGTTTAATATTCATATTTTATTTTATTTAAGCATTATTTCAATTAACGAAAATGATTTGTAATAGTTTTTGTTTTAGTTAACAATAACAACACTGGCTGTCACATGACCTCATTATGCATGTCACTGCATGTTTAATTCAAATCAGTTATCATCTCAAAAAACACAGTTTTGTGTAAAAATGTCTGAACTTTTGATAGCCTGATCAAGTCAAGTGAAGAAAGAGATGTAAAAAATCATCATTATACACTGAAGGTCAAGTGCAATGCATTGCATTACGGCATACAGTATGTCATGCAGTGTGCTCTAGTTGTACACTACACATCCAAAAATGAGCATACTGTGTACGGAAATAGCACACATTCATATTTTGGTTTTCCTGAACTCACTGTGTGGTAAGTGAAGAGGCGGCAGCATGTCCACATTGTGTGGCGGGAGGATGCAGAGCGGGCGGTTGGTGAAGTACGCAGCCATAAACCTGCCCAGAGATTGAACCACTGCGCAGGCCGCTTCACGCCCCACCGGTCCCGAGAGCCAGGACTCAAACACAGCCTCATCTGCAGGACACAAGTGATGGGAGAAATCTTGTACTGTCCTCACAGTAGCAATCTAAGAAGACATTGCTGTTCTTTAAATTGATACTGTTATTCAGCAAAGAGGATTAAAATGATCAAAAGTGACAGTAAAGACTTTTATAATGTTACAAAAGACATCTATTTCAAATAAATGCTGTTCTTTTGGACTTTCTATTCAAAGAAAGACATTGCTATGATGAATTAACATGCTTTATCACGTTGCTAGCATGGATTAGCATGTTTTAACATGTTGATAACATGTTTTAGAATGCTATTAACATGTTTTAGCATTCTGCTAGCATGTTTTTGCACATTGATAGCATGAATTAGCATGTTGCTAGCATGTTTCTGGCATGAATTTACATGTTAACATGTGTTAACACATCGCTAACATGTTTTAACATGTTGCAAGCATGAATTAACATGTTGCTAACATGTTTTGACATGTTGCTAGCATGAATTAACATGTTGCTAACATGTTTTGACATGTTGCTAGCATGAATTAACATGTTGCTAACATTTCTTAACATGTTGATATCATTTTACGATGTTGCTAACATGTTTTAGCATGCTGCTAGCATGAATTAACACGTTGCTAGCAGGTTTTAGAACATTGCTAACCTGTTTTAGCATTTTTCTGGCATTAATTAACATGTTGTTAGCATGTTTTAACATATTGCTAGCTTTTTTAACATGATAACATTTTTAAGATTTTGCTAACATGTTAGGGTTAGGGTTAGGCTAACCCTAACCCTAACCCTAACCCTAACATTGCTGATAGCATTAATTAGCATGTTGCTAGCATGTTTTAGCATGTTTAGCAAAGCTTAATGGCTGACAGCTTAAATACTCTATAAGTATTACTGTACAAAAGTTTTGACCCCTCAATAAAAGTCTATGGGACTTTTCGTAGTTTTGATCGTCCGTTTAACGAAAATCGTAAGTCGGATCAGTTATAGCGCACACAGAGTCAGAACAGTCTGAAGGTCTGAGCCGAGTTTGGTGGTTCTAACTTGAAAGCCCTAGGAGGAGATTTGTTTAAAATTTAGTCTCAGAAGAAGAAGAAGAAGCTTAAATAGTAGATCAGTATAACCTTACCAGCCCCTCCTGGCATTTCCTCTTCCTCTCGTCCTGCATGTGGCTGTAGTTGACGTGCCAGACGGTCACAGAGACCTTGAGCCTCTCGCAGACGATACTGAAACAGCTGCGCGTAGAGAAGAGCCAGACAGTAGCGTGTCTCCAGGTAACACGTCATTGGACCTGCTGTGGGATGCAGGACGGATGTAGTGCGTGACATGTGACATTTAACATGATCATGTGAGCTGGGTTGAAAACATTGACTGACCTCTCTCTCTCTCTGCACACAATTCAGCCCTCCAAACCTGCACACTCTCCACAAATTCACCTGAAATGAAGTGCCGTTCACCTGAGGATGGACAGCAGCAAAACATTATTATAATATCATGGTGATATATAAGACACTTCTGTTGTGGTTCCTCATGCTCACCGGTGAAACTATGCAACGTGTGGCTCTCCTCAAGATGATCTCCGGCAGACTGTAAAGCTTGCTGGACTTGAGGTATAATAACTGACATCTTCTCCAACTCATTTTTGACGACCCCTTTACCTCTTTGGTGACATAACTCCTCCTGGTACCGCAAAGCCGATCTGTACAGCTCACGCCAAATAACCACCAATCTGAAAAACACAACATAGACCTCAAGCCAAACAGCAGTTACTAGAAGTTACAGCTATGAAGTTACTAGGTCATTCTGGGTGGTTGCTAGGGTGTTGCTATGTGGTTGCTAATATGTTCTGAGTGTTTTTTATATGTTGCTATGAAGTTACTAGGGTGTTCTGTGTGGTTGCTAAGAGTGTTTTCTACTCAAGTACACCAAAAAATAGTGAATAGTGCTTGCTAGGTTGTTCTGGGTGGTTGCTAGGGTGTTGCTATGTAGTTGCTAATATGTTCTGAGTGTTTTTTATATGTTGCTATGAAGTTACTAGGGTGTTCTGTGTGGTTGCTAAGAGTGTTTTCTACTCAAGTACACCAAAAAATAGTGAGTAGTGCTTGCCATGATGCTAGCGTGATGTGGTTGGTTGCTAGGGTGTTGCTATGTGGTTTTAAGACGTGCTGAGTGGTTTGAATATGTTGCTATGAAGTTACAAGGGTGTTCTGGGTGGTTGTTAGGCTGTTGTTATGTGGTTGCTAATGCTAAGACATTCTGAGTGTTTTTATATGTTGCTATGAAGTTACTAGGGTGTACTGGGTGGTTGCTAAGACTGAGTGTTTTCTACTCAAGTACACCAAAAAAATAGTGAGTAGTGATTGCTAGGTTGTTCTGGGTGGTTGCTAGGGTGTTGCTATGTGGTTGCTAATATGTTCTGAGTGTTTTTTATATGTTGCTATGAAGTTACTAGGGTGTTCTGTGTGGTTGCTAAGACTATCTGAGTGATTTTTATATCTCCGAGTGTTTTTTTATGTTCCTATGAAGTTATTAGGGTGTTCTGGGTGGTTGCTAGGGTGTTGCTATGTGGTTGCTAGGACATTCTGAGTGTTTTTTTATGTGTTTCTATAATGTTACTAGGGTGTTCTGGGTGGTTGCTAATATGTTCTGAGTGTTTTTTATATGATGCTATGAAGTTACAAGGGTGTTCTGGGTAATTGCTAGGGTGTTGCTATGTGGTTGCTAAGATGTTCTGAGTGTTTTTTTATATGTTGCTATAAAGTTACTAGGTTGTTCTGGGTGGTTGCTAGGGTGTTGCTAAGACTGAGTGTTTTTTATATCCAAGTGTTTATGTTGCTGTGAAGTTACTAGGGTGTTCTGGGTGGTTGCTAGGGTGTTGCTATGTGGTTTTAAGACATGCTGAGTGGTTTGAATATGTTGCTATGAAGTTACAAGGGTGTTCTGGGTGGTTGTTAGGCTGTTGCTATGTGGTTGCTAATATGTTCTGATTGTTTTTTATATGTCGTTATGAAGTTAATAGGGTGTTTTGGGTGTTGCTAAGACTATCTGAGTGATTTTTATATCTCCGAGTGTTTTTTTATGTTCCTATGAAGTTATTAGGGTGTTCTGGGTGGTTGCTAGGGTGTTGCTAAGACTATCTGAGTGTTTTTTATATCCAAGTGTTTATATTGCTGTGAAGTTACTAGGGTGTTCTGGGTGGTTGCTAATATGTTCTGAGTGTTTTCTATATGTTGCTATGAAGTTACTAGTGTGGGAAAAAACCTACTACTCAAGAACACCAAAAAGTACCTATTAGAAGGCTGTTGCCTTGCTGCTTGTGTTACTGTCTCAATATTTTCTTGTAATATTGGAACAGAAAACATGTCAGAGGAATATGTTAACTCGCCATCCTCCCCATGATGCACTGCTCTTGACGGAAGGCTGTAGGTCAGATCCACACTCCGAGACGCTTGTTGAAGGACGAAGAGTGCTGCGTTGAAGTTCTGGGAGGAAAGTGCTAAATCTGATGATGAAAGTGGGATGAACATGTCTACGAAACACCTGGTGAGCTCCACTGTGACGCCCAGACAGCTGCTGCCCGCGGTGTCTGTGGCGTCCCACGGCAGAAAGGACAGGAGAGTCCTGAGGGTGTGAAGAGCGTGTGTGACCCATGTGCTCTTACTCTTTCTGCCGGTTGAGTCGCTGACCCTGAGAAGCTTTATGAGTCGAACGATGCAGAGGATTGTGTATTTGAGGAGATGCTCTCTCTGCTCGATGGACCCACCCAGAGAAACAGCCAAAGCCCAAGCTCTCAGCAGGTTCCTGTGAACCCGGTTCAGATCCTCCTGCAGACCTGCAGATGTGGGTTCTGGATCTGTTTGTGCCTGAGCATGAAGAGTGTCAAACATAGACGCAAACTCAAGCTTGCCTCCATCTTCCATGTGTGAGCAGGCGTACAGATCTTCATCAGAGTCATGATTTTCCTCATAATCCTAAAGAGATAGTATCATTCATTTCGAAAAGGTCATTATTTGGACAATTTACATATATTATATGTGTGACATCAAGTCCCCCAATATCCAAACGAGCCATTTTTCGAGCTTGATTAAATAAATGCTACGTTTTAAACTTGCAGGATGTTTCAATGGTACAAAGACCTTATATGTTAAAAGATCAAGACCCCTTTTAATGACCATTTATATGGAAAAAGCGTTTGATATTAGCTTACCTGAGCTCTCTCAGTACACTGGTCTCCTGTATCTTGCAGGTACAGAGGTAGAGTCGACAGAGGCATTTCTTTCTCTTTAAGAGCCAGAAGACTTCCTGTGATCGTCAGAGAGGACATGGATTCCAGCCTGGACCTGAGCTGAGGCTGAAACACCCAGAAGACACTAGTGAACCATCAAAACAGCAATATAACATGATAAAACATTAATTATCATCCCCTCTGCTGACCTGCGATGAACCCAGGACCTCCCGTATGTTCTCTAGTCCTTGAGCAGCGTCCAGTAGGAGGGCGCTCATGATTGCAGCAGCAGACGGCCGTTTGGTCATCCTGAGCACAGTCACCATGTAGCCATCAGACACGATGAGAAGCGGCTGGCGAGGATGCCAGGTGACGGAGTACCGCTGTCTCATGGGGTCACGGAGCGACACGCTAGAGCTGGAGAGGCCGCCATCTTGTGTCTGCAAAGGAACTGGAGGTCTACGGATGAAAGTGGTATAAAGCTTGCATTCACATTCGTGTATCTAAAACCACATGAGAAACCCAATATCTGATAGAGTACAATATCAACTTCCTTAAGAGACATTTAGAAGAGGAACGGATCAAATCACCTGTAGGTGACCAGTGGGTGAAGAGGCAGGAAGTGGGCGGCACCGAACTCAATGCTGCATCCTGTTGTGGACAGAGAGACGAGTCCACCCAGACGTGCCAGCATGAGCAGAGAGCCTCTCTTCAGCACACAAGCCAGATAAAGTCCTTCTGGTGTCCAGCTGGCAGAACCGACCCAGTATGACCTGCAGGAAACCATAACATTTCTCATTTTCAAAATCCAATTTCTTAGTTATACTTTACTATACTTTGTTTTGTTACTCCCTAGCAACATACTCTGCATTTTTGTACTCTCTATTCTTGCACATTCTCTGTACATTGAAAACATTTTTTTTTACTAATTTGTTTATTTTATTATTATTATTATTACTACTACTACTTATTTTTTCATTACTTCTTATTTATATATTATTTTACCATTTTTACCTGATATTTATTTATATTTAATGCACATTTTATTTTACCATTTTGGCTATTTATTTATATTTAAGGCACACTTTATCTGACCATTTTTACCTACTATTTATTTATATTTAATGCACATCTTATTTTACCATTTTGGCTATTTATTTATATTTACTGCACATTTTTATTTGACCATTTTATGTGCTACTTATTTATATTTAATGCACATCATATTTTACCACTTCTACTATTTATTTATATTTAATGCACATCATATTTTACCACTTCTACTATTTATTTATATTTAATGCACATCATATTTTACCACTTCTACTATTTATTTATATTTAATGCACATCATATTTTACCACTTTTACTATTTATTTATATTTAATGCACATCATATTTGACCATTTTTACTATTTATTAGTATTTATTGCACATCATATTTTACCACTTTTACTATTTATTTACATTTAATGCACATCATATTTTACCACTTCTACTATTTATTTATATTTAATGCACATCATATTTTACCACTTCTACTATTTATTTATATTTAATGCACATCATATTTTACCACTTCTACTATTTATTTATATTTAATGCACATCATATTTTACCACTTTTACTATTTATTTATATTTAATGCACATCATATTTTACCACTTTTACTATTTATTTATATTTAATGCACATCATATTTGACCATTTTTACTATTTATTTATATTTAATGCACATCATATTTTACCACTTTTACTATTTATTTATATTTAATGCACATCATATTTGACCATTTTTACTATTTATTAGTATTTATTGCACATCATATTTTACCACTTTTACTATTTATTTACATTTAATGCACATCATATTTTACCATTTTTACTATTTATTTATATTTAATGCACATCATATTTTACCACTTTTACTATTTATTTACATTTAATGCACATCATATTTTACCATTTTTACTATTTATTTATATTTAATGCACATCATATTTGACCATTTTTACTATTTATTTATATTTAATGGACATCATATTTTACCATTTTTACTATTTATTTACATTTAATGCCCATCATATTTTACCATTTTTACTATTTATTTATATTTAATGCCCATCATATTTTACCATTTTTACTATTTATTTATATTTAATGCCCATCATATTTTACCATTTTTACTATTTATTTATATTTAATGCCCATCATATTTTACCATTTTTACTATTTATTTATATTTAATGCCCATCATATTTGACCATTTTTACTATTTATTTACATTTAATGCACATCTTATTTGACCATTTTTCCCTTCTATTTATTAATATTTAACGCACATCTTATTTTTCCATTTTTACCAACTATTTATGTTTAATGCACATTTTATTTTACCTACTAATTATTTATGCACAATCTAAGCAGCCGACCAGGTTCATAGGTTTATTTAACTGTGCATGTGACAAATAAAAATCTTGAATCTTAAAGATGGGGATTTAAACCACTTTAAAAACTTGTCATTGTGTCATTGTAGCGGTTCTGGGAACATTTTTCCCTACGAGCTAATATGTGTGTGCACTTGGATGGATGAAATGCAGAGCACAAATTCTGAGTATGGGACACAATACTTCTACACGTCACTTTCACTTTCATATAAACCTGTGCATAGAGCCAGCCAATCAGATGCCATCTAATTAAGACTTTTTAAACACTCACCTCACATATTTGGCTGGAATATTGAGTGCCTTAATGCCACATCCTCCTAACAGGCTGGACACCGTCACAAAGTTCTGAGTGCTGATGAACAACACCTGTGTCGCCTTACAGAAAGATCACAGATAAAAAGACTTACCACACAAATCTAGCGTGCGTCTCAGTCAGCTCCCTAGTTCAGTAGTCAGGGCACTGATCAGGGAGTCGTCACATTCATTTACACAATATACAGATTCACGGCCTAGGCAGCTAGGGAGCTGATTGAGATGCAGGGCTAATTCCTGTGCCTGTAGGTCTGATTGACTGGTAATGAATGTAGTGGTGAGTTTACCCTCGGGTCCTTCTGGTTCAGGACTACTGCTAGCAGCTGAGCATCTGGAGAGAACGCTGGAACTAGTGCACCTCTGGACTTCACCGGTTTACATGGAGGCAGGAGCTGGTTGAACGGGAAACACTTGGAGGCCCAGTGAACACTGAAACCTACCGAACTGTCAAACAAAACAAAATAAAGTAATAAAGAACAAGCGGCCAAGGAATGCATCAACTGATCAAATATTTACCTTGAATGTAATGCAAGTTGCTTTGGATAAATGCTGCTTATTATTATTATTATTATTATATATAAATGCATATATTATTAGTGATTATTTCTGATATATTAATATCCTCTCTACAGACATTCTCCTTCTATTTTTGTTTAAATCCTCTTTGAAGACCCATTTTTTTTCTTTATGATGTAATTATTTTTTACAAATTAGTAAATCATGCACACAATTTAGCAAACTGAGGGAACGAAACAGCAAATCAATTGAGTAATTAGTAAATTGAGCATTAGTAAATCATGCGCACGATTTAGCAAATCGAGGGAACAAAATAGTAAATCAAGGGAACAAATTAGTAAATCGTACGCACGATTTAGCAAATCGAGGGAACAAATTAGTAAATCGTACGCACGATTTAGCAAATCAAGGGAACAAAATAGTAAATCGTGCGCACGATTTAGTAAAACGAGGGAACAAAATAGCAAATCGAGGGAACAAAATAGTAAATCAAGGGAACAAATTAGTAAATCGTACGCACGATTTAGCAAATCGAGGGAACAAATTAGTAAATCGTACGCACGATTTAGCAAATCAAGGGACCAAAATAGCAAATCAAGGGAACAAATTAGTAAATCGTACGCACGATTTAGCAAATCAAGGGAACAAAATAGCAAATCAAGGGAACAAAATAGTAAATCGTGCGCACGATTTAGTAAAACGAGGGAACAAAATAGCAAATC
This sequence comes from Elopichthys bambusa, assembly GCA_037101425.1. Taxonomy (NCBI): domain Eukaryota; kingdom Metazoa; phylum Chordata; class Actinopteri; order Cypriniformes; family Xenocyprididae; genus Elopichthys; species Elopichthys bambusa. The sequence continues at coordinate 46,235,125 of CM074433.1, forward strand.
AAGGGAACAAATTAGTAAATCATGCGCACGATTTAGTAAATCGAGGGAACAAAATAGTAAATCAAGAGAACAAATTAGTAAATCGTACGCACGATTTAGCAAATCGAGGGAACAAAATAGCAAATCAAGGGACCAAAATAGCAAATCAAGAGAACAAATTAGTAAATCGTACGCACGATTTAGCAAATCGAGGGAACAAAATAGCAAATCAAGGGAACAAAATAGTAAATCGTGCGCACGATTTAGTAAAACGAGGGAACAAAATAGCAAATCGAGGGAATAAAATAGTAAATCTTACGCACGATTTAGCAAATCGAGGGAACAAAATAGTAAATCGAGGGAACAAATTAGTAAATCGTGCACGCGATTTAGTAAAACGAGGGAACAAAATAGCAAATCGAGGGAACAAAATAGCAAATCGAGGGAACAAATTAGTAAATCGAGGAAACAAATTAGTAAATCGTACGCACGATTTAGTAAAACGAGGGAACAAAATAGCAAATCAAGGGAATAAAATAGTAAATCGTACGCACGATTTAGCAAATCGAGGGAACAAAATAGCAAATCGAGGGAACGAATTAGTAAATCGTATGCATAATTTAGCAAATCGAGGGAACGAAATAGTAAATCGAGGGAACTAATTAGCAAATCGAGGGAATAAAATAGTAAATCGAGGGAACGAATTAGTAAATCGTATGCATGATTTAGCAAATCGAGGGAGCGAATTAGTAAATCGAGGGAACTAATTAGCAAATCGAGGGAATAAAATAGTAAATCGAGGGAACGAATTAGTAAATCGTATGCATGATTTAACAAATCAAGGGAGCGAATTAGTAAATCGAGGGAACGAATTAGCAAATCGAGGGAATAAAATAGTAAATCGTACGCACGATTAAGCAAATCGAGGGAACAAAATAGCAAATCGAGGGAACAAAATAGCAAATCGAGGGAACGAATTAGTAAATCGTATGCATGATTTAGCAAATCAAGGGAACGAATTACTAAATCGTATGCATGACTTAGTAAATCGAGGGAACAAAATAGCAAATTGAGGGAATAAAATAGTAAATCGTACACACGATTTAGTAAATCAAGAGGAAAAAATAGCAAATCGAGGGAACGAATTAGTAAATCGTATGCATGATTTAGCAAATCGAGGGAACGAAATAGCAAATTGAGGGAACGAATTAGCAAATCGAGGGAATAAAATAGTAAATCGAGGGAACGAATTAGTAAATCGTATGCATGATTTAGCAAATCGAGGGAGCGAATTAGTAAATCGAGGGAACGAATTAGCAAATCGAGGGAATAAAATAGTAAATCGTACGCACGATTAAGCAAATCAAGGGAACAAAATAGCAAATCGAGGGAACAAAATAGCAAATCGAGGGAACGAATTAGTAAATCGTATGCATGATTTAGCAAATCAAGGGAACGAATTACTAAATCGTATGCATGACTTAGTAAATCAAGGGAACAAAATAGCAAATTGAGGGAATAAAATAGTAAATCGTACACACGATTTAGTAAATCAAGAGGAAAAAATAGCAAATCGAGGGAACGAATTAGTAAATCGTATGCATGATTTAGCAAATCAAGGGAACGAATTACTAAATCGTATGCATGACTTAGTAAATCGAGGGAACAAAATAGCAAATTGAGGGAATAAAATAGTAAATCGTACGCACGATTTAGTAAATCAAGAGGAAAAAATAGCAAATCGAGGGAACGAATTAGTAAATCGTATGCATGATTTAGCAAATCGAGGGAACAAAATCGCAAATCGAGGGAACGAATTAGTAAATCATATGCACGATTTAGCAAATCGAGGGAACAAAATCGCAAATTGAGGGAACAAAATCGTAAATCGAGGGAACATATTAGTAAATCATATGCACGATTCAGCAAATCGAGGGAACAAAACAGCAAATCGAGGGAACAAAAGCAAATCAAGGGAACAAAATCGAGGAAACTTTTTTTTCCCTGCATGTCATGTGCGGGACTCTCTATATATAAATATAAAATATAAACATGACAAAATTTCTTTAAAGCCTCAAGTAGCTTTATATTTTCACAAAATAGTGCTGAAAGCAACATAATAAAAAAGACCAATGTTCAATAAATAATCACATTTATTATTAATAATAACAATCATCATAAACAATACTTCCAAGTCAAATGAACAAACGATTCTGGAATTATAATAAATAAAAGCCCATTTAACACCATCTGACCTGAGTTTGTTGTCCCATGTCGAGTCCCACTGGATTTTCAGCAAGGTGACCGTGAGCTTCGCTTCAGTGGTGAAAACAAACACGCTCAGACATGCGTCCCCAACCGCCTAAAAACATCCACAGTGTAATATAACACACGTGCAAGAAAAATAAGCAACATTAAGACACTTTTCGCTGTTTTTACCTGGTTTTTCACAAACACACTCTGAACGGAAGCCTCTTTGTCCTTTGCAGAGGGCAGTTGAGTGTTTTCATGGTATGATATGTGACTCCAGCGTCCTGTGATGGTGGCGTCCCGTGGGCCGCTTAGATCCTGAGGTGTCGCACACTCCCAGAGGAACACCTGTCCTGTAAGAACGGCCAGGAAAACTCTCTGTGCATTCTCCGAAACCAGCAGAGAAAGTTGCAGTGTAGTTGAGGAACCTTTACAAGACAAGCCGTGTTAGTTTGAGTTTTGATTACCGGATGTGCGTCGAGAAAAGTAGAACTCATGAACCTTTGATGGAGGAAACCAGCTGATGAACAGCAGGAACGGCTGAGACCGTCTTTAGCAAATCCTTGTCTTTGTTCCACAGGAAGAGTTCTCCAGAGACCAGAAGACCCACCAGCCACACGCCTGCAAATAACATTAATGAACACACATGTGACCTGCATCGCTGAAGATCCCATCACAACACACACATACTGATGGGTGACAATGGTTTACCATTCTGAGACGCTGACATGGTCACCACCCTCTGCAACAGCGGCTGGAGTTTTGGGGTCTTCTTTTTGGTCCGTCCCGAAAGCAAATGTATTTCACTGATCCGATTGTCATCTAACAGAAAAACACCCTCCTTTTCCTGAAAGAAGTGTTGACATACGTTCAAGTTTTTGATCAATGAGTCTCTTCTGCTCACCAAGGCTGCATTTATTTGATCAAAAATACAGCAAAAATAGTGAAATATTATTACAATATCTGTTTTCTATGTGAATATATAGTAAAGTGTAATTTATTCCTGTGATCAAAGCTGAATTTACTCCAGTCTTCAGTGTCACATGATCCTTCAGAAATCATTCTGATATGATGATTTGATGATGAAGAAACATTTATGATTATTAATGTTGAAAACAATTTTTTTTTAATGAATATAAAGTTCAAAAGAACAGCATTTATTTAAAACAGAATCTTTTGTAACATTATAAAAGTCTTTACTGTCACTTTTGATCGATTTAATGCATCTTTGCTGAATAAATGTATTAATTTCTTTAATTTCTTAAAATTCTTACTGACCCCGAACTGCTGAATAGTAAACAGTTCTTTCTATTTCAGATAAATGCTGTTCTTTCTATTCATCAAAAAACAGAGTTCGTACAGATACTGTAAAATTAAATTCCAGGACTTTTCAAGCACTACTTTTTTGGTTTTCAAGACTACAATCAGAGATCTCACTTCTCAAACAAGATCTTTATTATCTTTGAAATTTTAAAAAAGGTAAACAGATAAATAAAAATAAACTAATAAAAAAAAAATTGGTACAAATAAAGTGCAGCACATGCAGTGACTGTGGTAACATTAACCACTGAAAGAATACTATGACAAAAAATATCGCTTTCCTTATTCAAACTGATTTTTTCTCCCATGAATATATGATTGACCTGAAGAATGAAGGCTGTATCATATACTTGGATATTTATATGAGCAATATCACGCACATCGCCAGGCAAAATGGCTCTATATGTGAATCAGACGGGCTGCAGCATTAATTTGGCGTGAAAATGCTAATTTTAACACTAATTTTATATACATTGTCTTTCAATAATTCAAGCACTAAATTTCAAAAAGTCAAATTCAAGCAAAACCTGAAACAAAAATATACACAACTGTGTTCAACATTGATAATCATAAATGTTTCTTGAGCAGCAAATCATCATATTAGAATGATTTCTGAAGGATCATGTGAGTAAATTCAGCTTTGATCACAGGAATAAATTACACTTTACTATATATTCACATAGAAAACAGCTATTTTGAATTATAAAAATATTTCACAATTTTTACTGTATTTTGATCTGGATCAGCAGTTCTGCTGAGCAGAAGACTTCTTTCCAAAACGTCCTATCAATCTAAAACTTTTTAACTGTAGTGTACATCGGTGTATGTTTAAAAAGAAAGGAACGATTTGTAAAAGTATGATCTTACCCTGCCGAGCCAGCAGAATCTGGGCCACGGCTTCCTGCGCTTGATGCTGGACGACAATAAAACCTCGAACTTCACTTCCATTCTGGGCACTGATGGGGAGTTTCAGTCCAGACGGTCTGTATCCTACAATATTCAGCTTCATGTGGTTTGTGAAAATTAAAAAGTGCAAACAGAAACAATCAGTGAATTCTACTCATATTTACAGCCCACGTATTAAACAAGATACTGAAACAGCTTTATTGTTAGTATAATACAGCCTTTGAATCATATGCATCGTTTTTTATATATATATATACCTGGTTTACAGCTAAATTATCAGTACAAACACAAATAAACTTACTTATTTTGATATGAAAGTGAATGCTTAAAATTGAATATGGCTAAATTTTACTGACTAGTTGACTACACAATTCAACCACAGCAGTTATTCAGTCAGATAAATCAAATATAAGTAAATAAACTTGAATCTGAAATTAACCATATTATTATTTCACATAATTAAACCGCAGCAGTCAGATAAATCAAAACAAATTAGCAGCCAAAATACGGTATTACAGTAGCTAAATGATTAATAGTATAACACATCTTTTTTTCCGATTGAAATAGATGAAAGAAACATTTGTAAATGCTAACATGCCAAGAAACTATTAACATTCAACATCAATAACTGTCATTAGCATGAGCAGTGATACCGTTAGCTAGCTGCAGTTTGTCAACACAACACACACACACGAGCATACTGAAGGTCTGTACAGTGCTAAACTAATATTAAAGTGTCTTTATACTCTACCATCATGCCATGACTTTAATAAACACATTCCGCGTCTGTTTATTCCGCTGTTTTGAATCTCCCTCCACTTCCGGTTTTCCAAACAGCGAACACAACTCCCATGCTTCCCGCTGCGTTTCCATAGAAGCAGACGCATTCCTAGCGCAGCCAGTAGGCATGCGCGAACAGAGGGTGACGGATACGTAATATACGTAGATGCCTCATTCCACCGCTACAGACACGTCGGAGCGTCCGCCATCTTGCAACTGTCAATAAACGGTCACAGTAAGACTCAATGACGAAATTTAAATTCCCGAAGAAATTACCTTTCAAAGGTGAGAATATGTTGGTTTGTGTTTTTTATGTATTAAATCAGTGTTTTTACTATGGTACTTTTAAATGTTTTTACTTTTACTATGATAACTTTTTAATGTTGTGTCAGCTAAAGCCTTCATGTATTGTTTAGTTTAGCGACATCATCTGCTGGCGTCAGATCGGCCTAAAGGGGGCGCTACAGTGGTCAAAAGTATGAAATGGCTCATAACTCCTAAACTGTAAGGCGCAGGCTCAATTGGAATCCTTGGCTAAAGACGGACAAGATGCGATTTAAATGCCGATCCACGGTTCGTAATGGCCGCCAAAACGTTCGAAGCGGGTGAAGCCACTTTTACTAAAATGGCTATAACTCGTGAACGGAATAAGATATTTTCACCAAACTCAGCACACCTATGTAAGAGCTCATTCTGTGGTCACATGAAAAAGGACGTGGTGACTGGCCACTTGGTGGCGCTATAACAGGGGGAAAAAACATGAAAACGTTAGTCACCGTTAATCGGATCGACTTGAAAATTGGCATGCAGTGTCTTTGTCCGAGGTGCCATGACTGTCTATGAGGACATTGACGCATCTCAAAAAACATGTCCGCCATCGGAAGTTTGAGCAGCTATCAGACAAGGTTAACGGAGGCTGATTGGAACGAAACTCACTGGGCCTGTTTGAGTCATGACCCTAAAGACTTGTGAAAATTCTAAATAAATCAGCCACCGGTGGCGTCTTCGCGGTTTTCATGTGCATAAAGGATCTCTCGCAATTTTTTGCACTTGCCACAGCATTCGTACCACATGGTAGAACTCCTCATTCTGAGCAACTTTTCCTCTAGGACCGCCTCTGTCCATCGAATCGTTCGTTAAATATTGGAGATTATTTCAAAAACCAACTTTGGCGAACTAGTCCTAGGTTTTTGGCTCAACCTCAATAGCTGTTAAAAAGCTTTATAAACCATAAATTTCCTATTGTAAATTGCCTGAATTTGCTATAAATGGTCTTTTCCATCTACGATCGAGACGGTTACAGGATTGTAAATTTTAAACATTATACCTTTTTACGCATGTGCTTAAAGGCCTTAAAGCAACTGAACCCTGATAATTGCTGCTTGCGGTTATATTTGTTTTATTTATTTTATGACAAGCTTAATTCAATAATAATATAACTAATGCACTTAAAATACAATCATAATTATGAAGTCGAACGAAACCGTTCCTGACATACTAGCGGCCACTCAGAAAAAGACAAAATATCATAGACATAGACACGTAATATACGTAGATGCCTCATTCCACCGCTACAGACACGTCGGAGCGTCTGCCATCTTGCAACTGTCAATAAACGGTCACAGTAAGACTCAATGACGAAATTTAAATTCCCGAAGAAATTACCTTTCAAAGGTGAGAATATGTTGATTTGTTTTTTTTATGTATTAACTCAGTGTTTTTACTATGGTACTTTTAAATGTTTTTACTTTTACTATGATAACTTTTTAATGTTGTGTCAGCTAAAGCCTTCATGTATTGTTTAGTTTAGCGACATCATCTGCTGGCGTCAGATCGGCCTAAAGGGGGCGCTACAGTGGTCAAAAGTATGAAATGGCTCATAACTGCTAAACTGTAAGGCGCAGGCTCAATTGGAATCTTTGGCTAAAGACGGACAAGATGCGATTTAAATGCCGATCCACGGTTCGTAATGGCCGCCAAAACGTTAGAAGCGGGTGAAGCCACTTTTACTAAAATGGCTATAACTCGTGAACGGAATAAGATATTTTCACCAAACTCAGCACACCTATGTAAGAGCTCATTCTGTGGTCGCATGAAAAAGGACGTGGTGACTGGCCACTTGGTGGCGCTATAACAGGGGGAAAAAACATGAAAACGTTAGTCACCGTTAATCGGATCGACTTGAAAATTGGCATGCAGTGTCTTTGTCCGAGGTGCCATGACTGTCTATGAGGACATTGACGCATCTCAAAAAACATGTCCGCCATCGGCCAGCGAAGTTTGAGCAGCTATCAGACAAGGTTAACGGAGGCTGATTGGAACGAAACTCACTGGGCCTGTTTGAGTCATGACCCTAAAGACTTGTGAAAATTCTAAATAAATCAGCCACCGGTGGCGTCTTCGCGGTTTTCATGTGCATAAAGGATCTCTCGCAATTTTTTGCACTTGCCACAGCATTCGTACCACATGGTAGAACTCCTCATTCTGAGCAACTTTTCCTCTAGGACCGCCTCTGTCCATCGAATCGTTTGTTAAATATTGGAGATTATTTCAAAAACCAACTTTGGCGAACTAGTCCTAGGTTTTTAGCTCAACCTCGATAGCTGTTAAAAAGCTTTATAAACCATAAATTTCCTATTGTAAATTGCCTGTATTTGCTATAAATGGTCTTTTCCATCTACGATCGAGACGGTTACAGGATTGTAAATTTTAAACATTATACCTTTTTACGCATGTGCTTAAAGGCCTTAAAGCAACTGAACCCTGATAATTGCTGCTTGCGGTTATATTTGTTTTATTTATTTTATGACAAGCTTAATTCAATAATAATATAACTAATGCACTTAAAATACAATCATAATTATGAAGTCGAACGAAACCGTTCCTGACATACTAGCGGCCACTCAGAAAAAGACAAAATATCATAGACATAGACACGTAATATACGTAGATGCCTCATTCCACCGCTACAGACACGACGGAGCGTCCGCCATCTTGCAACTGTCAATAAACGGTCACAGTAAGACTCAATGACGAAATTTAAATTCCCGAAGAAATGACCTTTCAAAGGTGAGAATATGTTGGTTTGTGTTTTTTATGTATTAAATCAGTGTTTTTACTATGGTACTTTTAAATGTTTTTACTTTTACTATGATAACTTTTTAATGTTGTGTCAGCTAAAGCCTTCATGTATTGTTTAGTTTAGCGACATCATCTGCTGGCGTCAGATCGGCCTAAAGGGGGCGCTACAGTGGTCAAAAGTATGAAATGGCTCATAACTCCTAAACTGTAAGGCGCAGGCTCAATTGGAATCCTTGGCTAAAGACGGACAAGATGCGATTTAAATGCCGATCCACGGTTCGTAATGGCCGCCAAAACGTTCGAAGCGGGTGAAGCCACTTTTACTAAAATGGCTATAACTCGTGAACGGAATAAGATATTTTCACCAAACTCAGCACACCTATGTAAGAGCTCATTCTGTGGTCACATGAAAAAGGACGTGGTGACTGGCCACTTGGTGGCGCTATAACAGGGGGAAAAAACATGAAAACGTTAGTCACCGTTAATCGGATCGACTTGAAAATTGGCATGCAGTGTCTTTGTCCGAGGTGCCATGACTGTCTATGAGGACATTGACGCATCTCAAAAAACATGTCCGCCATCGGAAGTTTGAGCAGCTATCAGACAAGGTTAACGGAGGCTGATTGGAACGAAACTCACTGGGCCTGTTTGAGTCATGACCCTAAAGACTTGTGAAAATTCTAAATAAATCAGCCACCGGTGGCGTCTTCGCGGTTTTCATGTGCATAAAGGATCTCTCGCAATTTTTTGCACTTGCCACAGCATTCGTACCACATGGTAGAACTCCTCATTCTGAGCAACTTTTCCTCTAGGACCGCCTCTGTCCATCGAATCGTTCGTTAAATATTGGAGATTATTTCAAAAACCAACTTTGGCGAACTAGTCCTAGGTTTTTGGCTCAACCTCAATAGCTGTTAAAAAGCTTTATAAACCATAAATTTCCTATTGTAAATTGCCTGAATTTGCTATAAATGGTCTTTTCCATCTACGATCGAGACGGTTACAGGATTGTAAATTTTAAACATTATACCTTTTTACGCATGTGCTTAAAGGCCTTAAAGCAACTGAACCCTGATAATTGCTGCTTGCGGTTATATTTGTTTTATTTATTTTATGACAAGCTTAATTCAATAATAATATAACTAATGCACTTAAAATACAATCATAATTATGAAGTCGAACGAAACCGTTCCTGACATACTAGCGGCCACTCAGAAAAAGACAAAATATCATAGACATAGACACGTAATATACGTAGATGCCTCATTCCACCGCTACAGACACGTCGGAGCGTCTGCCATCTTGCAACTGTCAATAAACGGTCACAGTAAGACTCAATGACGAAATTTAAATTCCCGAAGAAATTACCTTTCAAAGGTGAGAATATGTTGATTTGTTTTTTTTATGTATTAACTCAGTGTTTTTACTATGGTACTTTTAAATGTTTTTACTTTGACTATGATAACTTTTTAATGTTGTGTCAGCTAAAGCCTTCATGTATTGTTTAGTTTAGCGACATCATCTGCTGGCGTCAGATCGGCCTAAAGGGGGCGCTACAGTGGTCAAAAGTATGAAATGGCTCATAACTGCTAAACTGTAAGGCGCAGGCTCAATTGGAATCTTTGGCTAAAGACGGACAAGATGCGATTTAAATGCCGATCCACGGTTCGTAATGGCCGCCAAAACGTTAGAAGCGGGTGAAGCCACTTTTACTAAAATGGCTATAACTCGTGAACGGAATAAGATATTTTCACCAAACTCAGCACACCTATGTAAGAGCTCATTCTGTGGTCGCATGAAAAAGGACGTGGTGACTGGCCACTTGGTGGCGCTATAACAGGGGGAAAAAACATGAAAACGTTAGTCACCGTTAATCGGATCGACTTGAAAATTGGCATGCAGTGTCTTTGTCCGAGGTGCCATGACTGTCTATGAGGACATTGACGCATCTCAAAAAACATGTCCGCCATCGGCCAGCGAAGTTTGAGCAGCTATCAGACAAGGTTAACGGAGGCTGATTGGAACGAAACTCACTGGGCCTGTTTGAGTCATGACCCTAAAGACTTGTGAAAATTCTAAATAAATCAGCCACCGGTGGCGTCTTCGCGGTTTTCATGTGCATAAAGGATCTCTCGCAATTTTTTGCACTTGCCACAGCATTCGTACCACATGGTAGAACTCCTCATTCTGAGCAACTTTTCCTCTAGGACCGCCTCTGTCCATCGAATCGTTTGTTAAATATTGGAGATTATTTCAAAAACCAACTTTGGCGAACTAGTCCTAGGTTTTTAGCTCAACCTCGATAGCTGTTAAAAAGCTTTATAAACCATAAATTTCCTATTGTAAATTGCCTGTATTTGCTATAAATGGTCTTTTCCATCTACGATCGAGACGGTTACAGGATTGTAAATTTTAAACATTATACCTTTTTACGCATGTGCTTAAAGGCCTTAAAGCAACTGAAGCCTGATAATTGCTGCTTGCAGTTATATTTGTTTTATTTATTTTATGACAAGCTTAATTCAATAATAATATAACTAATGCACTTAAAATACAATCATAATTATGAAGTCGAACGAAACCGTTCCTGACATACTAGCGGCCACTCAGAAAAAGACAAAATATCATAGACATAGACACGTAATATACGTAGATGCCTCATTCCACCGCTACAGACACGACGGAGCGTCCGCCATCTTGCAACTGTCAATAAACGGTCACAGTAAGACTCAATGACGAAATTTAAATTCCCGAAGAAATTACCTTTCAAAGGTGAGAATATGTTGGTTTGTGTTTTTTATGTATTAAATCAGTGTTTTTACTATGGTACTTTTAAATGTTTTTACTTTTACTATGATAACTTTTTAATGTTGTGTCAGCTAAAGCCTTCATGTATTGTTTAGTTTAGCGACATCATCTGCTGGCGTCAGATCGGCCTAAAGGGGGCGCTACAGTGGTCAAAAGTATGAAATGGCTCATAACTGCTAAACTGTAAGGCGCAGGCTCAATTGGAATCTTTGGCTAAAGACGGACAAGATGCGATTTAAATGCCGATCCACGGTTCGTAATGGCCGCCAAAACGTTCAAAGCGGGTGAAGCCACTTTTACTAAAATGGCTATAACTCGTGAACGGAATAAGATATTTTCACCAAACTCAGCACACCTATGTAGGAGCTCATTCTGTGGTTGTGTGAAAATGGACGTGGTGACTGGCCACTTGGTGGCGCTATAACAGGGGAAAAAACATGAAAACGTTAGTCACCGTTAATCGGATCGACTTGAAAATTGGCATGCAGTGTCTTTGTCCGAGGTGCCATGACTGTCTATGAGGACATTGACGCATCTCAAAAAACATGTCCGCCATCGGCCAGCGAAGTTTGAGCAGCTATCAGACAAGGTTAACGGAGGCTGATTGGAACGAAACTCACTGGGCCTGTTTGAGTCATGACCCTAAAGACTTGTGAAAATTCTAAATAAATCAGCCACCGGTGGCGTCTTCGCGGTTTTCATGTGCATAAAGGATCTCTCGCAATTTTTTGCACTTGCCACAGCATTCGTACCACATGGTAGAACTCCTCATTCTGAGCAACTTTTCCTCTAGGACCGCCTCTGTCCATCGAATCGTTTGTTAAATATTGGAGATTATTTCAAAAACCAACTTTGGCGAACTAGTCCTAGGTTTTTAGCTCAACCTCGATAGCTGTTAAAAAGCTTTATAAACCATAAATTTCCTATTGTAAATTGCCTGTATTTGCTATAAATGGTCTTTTCCATCTACGATCGAGACGGTTACAGGATTGTAAATTTTAAACATTATACCTTTTTACGCATGTGCTTAAAGGCCTTAAAGCAACTGAACCCTGATAATTGCTGCTTGCGGTTATATTTGTTTTATTTATTTTATGACAAGCTTAATTCAATAATAATATAACTAATGCACTTAAAATACAATCATAATTATGAAGTCGAACGAAACCGTTCCTGACATACTAGCGGCCACTCAGAAAAAGACAAAATATCATAGACATAGACACGTAATATACGTAGATGCCTCATTCCACCGCTACAGACACGTCGGAGCGTCTGCCATCTTGCAACTGTCAATAAACGGTCACAGTAAGACTCAATGACGAAATTTAAATTCCCGAAGAAATTACCTTTCAAAGGTGAGAATATGTTGGTTTGTGTTTTTTATGTATTAAATCAGTGTTTTTACTATGGTACTTTTAAATGTTTTTACTTTTACTATGATAACTTTTTAATGTTGTGTCAGCTAAAGCCTTCATGTATTGTTTAGTTTAGCGACATCATCTGCTGGCGTCAGATCGGCCTAAAGGGGGCGCTACAGTGGTCAAAAGTATGAAATGGCTCATAACTGCTAAACTGTAAGGCGCAGGCTCAATTGGAATCTTTGGCTAAAGACGGACAAGATGCGATTTAAATGCAGATCCACGGTTCGTAATGGCCGCCAAAACGTTCAAAGCGGGTGAAGCCACTTTTACTAAAATGGCTATAACTCGTGAACGGAATAAGATATTTTCACCAAACTCAGCACACCTATGTAAGAGCTCATTCTGTGGTCGCATGAAAAAGGACGTGGTGACTGGCCACTTGGTGGCGCTATAACAGGGGAAAAAACATGAAAACATTAGTCACCGTTAGTTGACTAATCGTTCGTTAAATATAGGAGATTATTTCAAAAACCAACTTTGGCGAACTAGTCCTAGGTTTTTAGCTCAACCTCGACAGCTGTTAAAAAGCTTTATAAACCATAAATTTCCTATTGTAAATTGCCTGTATTTGCTGTAAATGGTCTTTTCCATCTACGATCGAGACGGTTACAGGATTGTAAATTTTAAACATTATACCTTTTTACGCATGTGCTTAAAGGCCTTAAAGCAACTGAACCCTGATAATTGCTGCTTGCGGTTATATTTGTTTTATTTATTTTATGACAAGCTTAATTCAATAATAATATAATTAATGCACTTAAAATACAATCATAATTATGAAGTCGAACGAAACCGTTCCTGACATACTAGCGGCCACTCAGAAAAAGACAAAATATCCAAATAGTTCATGTTATTGGAGAAGTTCTGCATGCATTACATGAAATCGTGCATTGTTTAAATTTATTTTGTTGTACTTTTTGTTATACTTAATTAATGAAAAAGCAAAAAACTTTATTTTATTGCTTGTCCTTCTGTTTTACTCATATTACATGCACCATGTTGGTATGTTTGCATTATTTAAACCATGTAAAACTATGTTGTTTATTGCATTAAATGAGTGGAAGCTATTCAGTATGGAATATTGGTTTGTTGCATGACTAATAAGTTACACTGGTACTGCAATTAGACTAGAACAGTGTGATCTGTGACCATGACAACACTGATAATATGTTCTTGATGACGTCATCGTATTCTGGATGACTTCAGCCAATCACACCTTATAAACTTAGTCTTGAACCAAGTGAATTATTCACTGAGCTCTTCACTCCCACAAGAGAACCGCTGCTCTCTGAGATGGAGGCTCAAGGCTGGATTGAATTATCTATGAGAGCTTTGTTCTGCTTAACCGGTATTATAGGGAACGGTTTGCTGGGTTTACGCTCTCTGCCCAAATCCAGATCTCAACTACGCACTGGCGACATCCTCTTCATCAACTTGGCCGTATCAAATATGATCACAAACTGTCTGGTGGATCTGCCGGAAACCATGGCGCACTTTGTGAAAACTTGGCTTAAGAGTAAAGAATACTGTGGCGTGACTCAGTTTTCTCACGAAATCTCCGAGACCAGCAGCATCTTCTCCACCATGTTCATCAGCTTGTATTGGCACCAGAAACTAGTGGGTTCCATCAGACGTGGAGGAGCTCCGGTGCAGATGGACAACCTGCAGCTTATCGCCGTATTGCTCGCTGGGAGCTGGACCGTAGCGACTGCATTCAGTCTTCCACACATTTTTATAGCAGAGCATGATGGGAACGAGAGTTTGGAAGTTTGTGAAGAACGTTTCCCATCACCTGCAGCCAAGCAGACGTTTGACGGTATGTACCTCACTCTGGCTAACGTTGTTCCAATCATTGGGATAACTTACGCAACCGTTCAGATTGTTATAACGCTGCTCCGGAGTCAAAAACGAATCAAGAATTGCTCCAGTGGAACAAATCCACCACCTTCATCTGTAGACAAAAGACTGGAAGGAACCGCAGAAAGCAGCATGGAATTGTCCTCAGAAAGATCTCCAATCTCCAATAAAATCTCTACTCATCAACCAGCACCGCAGAAGACGCAGGTCAGATCCAATCCGTCCTCCGGCAACCATGTGCGGGCGGCCAAAAGCGTGGTGGCGGTGGCCACGATCTTCATCTTCTGCTGGTTCACTCACCTCGTGCTCCGCATCTACAGCAGCTTCAGAAACTCCGTCCTGGCTGTGAAGTTGACCAATTTTATAGGAGCATCTTATGTGTGTTTCGTCCCATACGTCTACCTGCACGGGGTGAAGAAACTCAACTGCCCGTGCTGGTAAGGACTGGTGCGGTTAATACGAGCTGTGCATTGTGGGAAAGCATCATTGCATACACAGTCACCAGAAGAAGCAACACACAATTTTGACTAATAGATTTCAACTTGACTAATAGAAAATGCAGTCAACAGGCAGAAAAATATATATATATATTCACTATTTTTTAGGAATAAAATGTTAAATAAACAAGGTGGAAATAAAACTGTAAAGTTTGTAAGCGCTAAAATTTAGATAAAAAAGATATGTACTGAAATGTAAAACTACAAATGCAAATAAATAAAGTGCAATAAAATGAACACTTAAATGTGTATTTGGGATGTTTTCTTTCCATTATTCTGAAAGAAGACAAGTTGTGGAAACAAAATAGCCAAACATTGCCAAAAATTGACCAGTGCTTTGCCTTTACAATTAACAATTCTGAGGCATTGTACAAATGCTTTGAACGTATAGATATGAAAGATTTTGTTAGAATGAATTTGTGAATTGCACTAAGACTGTGAAATATCTCGGGTGTAGCATTGCACCACCAAAGGAAAGAAATTGAAAATGATTGTTCTCTTGTGCTTTGATAATTACGACCAGACGTCACTGCAATTATGTTTGTTAAGCCACTTGACGAATTAAAAACCTGCTTATAAGCGCAATTATTGTTGTGTTATTTTTTTGCCGTCAAATAAGCACAGAAGTCCTTGTGTCAGCCAAGATGATAAAGTGCACTGGACCTTAAAACAAAACAGCATAAGGTGCGGTCCGTTTGTTCGGTGAGAGAAATCCAGTCATTTCAATAGGAAACCATGTAATCTGGAATTTCGAGCGAGGACGAAAGATTTCCCCAGGCAAATTTAGCAACCCGTTCCACGGATTTTACCAACAGAAAGCTGCTTGGTTTGAAAGTGACTTCTGTGTGAGCTGTGCTTCATGCATCTCTGCACTATGGACAATAGACAATGGACCTTTTCCCCCACTAAATTTTGCCTTTAAAGTGCAGTCATGTTAGCGAAATAGGCATAATGTATGTATGAAGCACATCAAAGTCACTTTCAAACCAAGCAGCATTACATAATAAATTACTTTTTGATGTAAGGAGTAAAGTAACGCATTACAAGTAACATGTATTACGTGATCCGATTACTTTTTGATGTAAGGAGTAAAGTAACGCATTACAAGTAACGTGCATTACGTGATCCGATTACTTTTTGGTGTAAAGAGTAAAGTAACGCATTACAAGTAACGTGTATTACGTGATCCGATTACTTTTTGATGTAAGGAGTAAAGTAACGCATTACAAGTAACGTGTATTACGTGATCGAATTACTTTTTGGTGTAAAGAGTAAAGTAACGCATTACAAGTAACGTGTATTACGTGATCGAATTACTTTTTGATGTAAAGAGTAAAGTAACGCATTACAAGTAACGTGTATTACGTGATCGAATTACTTTTTGATGTAAAGAGTAAAGTAACGCATTACAAGTAACGTGTATTACGTGATCGAATTACTTTTTGATGTAAAGAGTAAAGTAACGCATTACAAGTAACGTGCATTACGTGATCCGATTACTTTTTGATGTAAGGAGTAAAGTAACGCATTACAAGTAACGTGCATTACGTGATCAGATTACTTTTTGATGTAAAGAGTAAAGTAACGCATTACAAGTAACGTGCATTACGTGATCAGATTACTTTTTGATGTAAGGAGTAAAGTAACGCATTACAAGTAACGTGTATTACGTGATCAGATTACTTTTTGATGTAAATTGTAAAGTAAGGCATCACAAGTAACGTGCATTACGTGATCAGATTACTTTTTGATGTAACAAGTAAAGTAACGCATTACAAGTAACATTACGTGATCAACAAAGGTATTTATAAACAACATTACAGACTTGCAACATGCCATATCTAATGCTTGTACTGTGTGCATAAAAACACACCCAGTTTGAGTTCTGGGTTCATTCCATGATGTGTAATTAATGCTCAGCATAGTGGGAGGAGATTTTAGTGACACGTGACCACAGACCAGAACTTCATACCTTATAAAGTTCACCGTTAACCACTGGATCTGCAAATGCTGAGTCTTTCTCTCTTGAGATGGAGGTTCAAGACTGGATTGAATCATCTATACGAGCGTTCTTCTGCTTGACTGGCATCACAGGCAACTTCTGGCTGGGTTTACGCTCTCTGCCCAAATCCAGATCTCAACTGCGGCCCAATGACGTTCTCTTCATTAACCTGGCCGTGTCCAATCTCATCACAAACTGTCTGGTGGATCTGCCGGACACTTTGGCACAGTTTGTGAACAGCTGGTTCATGGGTAAAAATTACTGTGGCGTGCTCCAGTTTTCGTCCGATCTCTCAGAGACCAGCAGCATCTTCTCCACCATGTTCATCAGCTTGTATTGGCACCA
Organism: Elopichthys bambusa; assembly: GCA_037101425.1. NCBI lineage: Eukaryota > Metazoa > Chordata > Actinopteri > Cypriniformes > Xenocyprididae > Elopichthys > Elopichthys bambusa. Next base: position 46,252,374 of record CM074433.1, read on the forward strand.
GAAACTAGTGGGTTCCATCAGACGTGGAGGAGCTCCGGTGCAGATGGACAACCTGCGGCTTGTCGGCGTATTGCTTGCTGGGAGCTGGATCGTGGCACTGATGTTCAGCGTTCCCCACTTTTTTATCGCAGAACATGATGGGAACGAGACTTTAGAAGTTTGTGAAGAACATTTCCCAACACCTGCGGAAAAAAGCACATTTGATGCGCTGTATCTTATTCTGGCTAACGTCGTTCCACTTGTTGGGATCACTTACGCCAGTGTGCAGATCGTCTTAACACTGCTGCAGAGCCAGAAACGAATCATGGATCACTCCAAAGGAGTGAATCATGCACCTCCAGAAGCAAATAACTCAGGAACACAAGCTAAGTCTAAAGTCGTGAATACCACCACCAACCCTCAACAACAGAAGACGCAGGTCAGATCCAATCCGTCCTCCAGCAACCAGGTGCGGGCGGCCAAAAGCGTGGTGGCGGTGGCCACGATCTTCATCATCTGCTGGTTCACTCACCTCGTGCTCCGCATCTACAGCAGCTTCAGAAACTCTGTCCTGGCTGTGAAGTTGACCAATTTTATAGGAGCATCTTACACCTGTTTTGTTCCATACGTCTACCTGCACGGGGTGAAGAAACTCAACTGCTCGTGCTGGTAAGGACTGGAGTGGAAAAAAAGGTCATGATGTTCTGTGCAGCATCATAAAGGCATGTTGAATAGGGTAAAAATTTAACAGATATCATCTTACTTTTTTGTATTATAAGTTTTCTGAAATATGCCAATGGAATAAAATGTTTAAGGAATAAAATATAATATAAATCAGGTGAATTATACAATATGAACAGTCCCATCAGTAAAAATCTTCAGAATATAGACAGGAATAAATGTGTAAGTTTTGGTGTAAGTGATACTGAAGTGGAGAAAAAACTCTTTAAAGATATGCATTGCATATGAAATCTACAGACGCAAATAAAAAAGTGCAATAAAATAAGTGTATTTTGGATGTATTCTTTCCACTAGTATGAATAAACACGTTATGAAAAGCCAAACAGCCTTCAAAATTGACAAGTGCATGAAAAAACTATAGTGTCTCGCTTGTTTTGTATGAAATGTACGTGTGAATTGTAGCGAAAGAAGGAATAAGTAACTGGTGTATTCTTTTTTTCCACCACCAAAGCAAAAACTGAGAAATGATTGTCCCTCCTGTGCTTTGGTAATTGCTGCCAGCAATTACTGTAATTATGTTCGTTATGCCACTTTTCTGCATATGAATGCAATTCTTGTCATGTTAAATATTTGCTGTGATATCAGCATGAAACAAACAAAGGATGAAAAAAGATAAAATTATAGTAAATATATTTAGTGTACATGCATATATATATAATTTGCAAATTACAAATAAGTCAATACAGCATGTATATACAGTTTATAATTTGCTATCTTCAGTCGTGTGCATATATATAAAAACGTACAAATTTTAAAATTATGTACTATTTATAACAATGTCTATCTATACACTTACTATATATAATTTACTAAGTAAATTAAAAAGAAAGTAAAATCTTAAAAATGCTAACCTGTCAGAAATATGCTAAAACAATTCCTCAGAAAATTATAAATTTTACACAACTAATTTAAAACAAAACTTTTTTATTATGTTCAAATCATTTGCCATACAGATATTACACAAAACTAAAGAATGGTTGAAAATGATTCAGACTTATAAAAATGAGCCCTTTCCATAAAACAGTCTCCTGCTAGTACAAAACGCACGAGAGCATGATGTTTCCTTTCAGAAGAAACTTAAGCAGGATTCATGGGAAATTTGCCATAGATATATTTCAGTGGGCCTGCTTTATCCTCAGCATTTATCCAAAGTTTGCACAAATAAAAATGTTACCTCAATTTCAGAAAGTGTTTTAGCAGTAGACAGTTTATGAACATACTGTACAGATACCAGTTATTAACGATAAACATGACAAATGATTTAGCAAGATTTCTAAATATTAAAATAATGTATTCAACACCCTCATATCTGGAATTCTCAGCACTGAGGACCACAAAAACAAAAATACACATCTGAAGTGTTTATTTTGATCGTCTGTTCCATGGCTGGATGAGTGAACATTAAATTTCTGGCACAAAGAGAGCTGTAACTATAAAGACTGAAGGCCTGGTGTGATGAGATGTAGTATCTGTAGTATCAGGACATCCATCAAACTCTTACATGCTGACAGCGAGAACAGAATATTCATGGTAGGTCAGTGACCTTCACTGTCCTCAATGGAGCTTCTCTAGTTTGGCCTGAAGGGATTTAAAGTTGCGTATAATGTCCTGCAGGGCAGCGTTTGGACTCAAGGACTGCAGCTCCACCAGATAACCACAGATATTATCCAGACAAGCGTTAGTAAACCTCCGTCTGCAATGAGCCACAGAATGAGTGAATGACGGTAAAATATGAAACGCATAAAAGATCTGGCGGACATGACGTGTACCTGTCATAGGTGGGCACACGGCTGGGATCATCCACATATCCCGACAGGAGCACATGGATGCACTGGACCAGGTGAAGGGGTTTCTTCAGGCGCTGCCAACACGGGTCCTATAGCAAAACACAGAAACTATCGATTATGATTGATATATATATATATATATATATATATATATATATATATATATATATATATATATATTATATATATATATATACACACACACACATATATACACACATATACATATATTATTTTCCTAATACAAGGGTCTCAAACTCAAATGATGATATGGATGCAAGAACCAACAATTATAAATATAACTACCGTTAAGCAATCCTTAAGAGGATTATGGATTAATTAATAATAAAAGAAAAAAAACAATAAGTAAGTTTTTTTTTTAAAGTAAAAAAAATAGTTATCTACTATTAAGCAATCCTTAAGAGGATTATAGATTAATAAAATCAATAAAAAAAAATTAATGAAATATAAAATAAATATGTACACTTAAACAATCCTTAAAATGATTACGGATTAATATAAAAAAAAAAACCAATAAATAATTTAAGTAAATAAATACATAACCACCTTTAAGCAATTTTTAATAGGATTATGGTTTAATAACAAAAAAATTCTAGGGGAAAAATGAATAAATAAATATTTTTAAAAGTAATTAAATAAATATACGTCAAGCGATTTTTAAAAAGATTATGGAAAAAATACTGAAATAAAAAATAAATATATAAAAAAAGTAAATAAGTACACAAACAAATCCTTAAGAGGATTATGAATTAATAAATTATAAAAAAAAAAAAAAAAATATATATATATATATATATATATATATATATATATATATATATATATATATATATATATATATATATATATATATATATATATATATATATATTTTTTTTTTTTTTTTTAAAGTAAATAAATATATAACTACCGTTAAGCAATCCTTATTAATTGGATTAATAACTAAAAAAATACTGGAAAAAAATAAATAAATAAATAAAAAGTATAAATATACGTCAAGCTATTTTTTAAAAGGATTATGGAGTAATAAACATTAAAAAAAAAAAAACTGAAATAAAAAAATGTATATAAATGTAAATAAATATATAACTACTGTTAAGCAGCGCTTAAAATGGTTATGGATTAATAATTAATTGTTATAAATTAATAAGGGATTCATTTTTTTTTTAACATTAAGTGAATAAATACAGTACACAATTTTTTTTTTTTAAAAAGTGAATAAATATATAACTACCGTTAAGCAATCCTTAATAGGATTATGGATTAATAACTAACAAAAAATACTGGGGAAAAAAAATGAATGAATAAATATATATTTTTAAAAAGTAAATATACATTAAGCAATTTTTAAAAGGATTATGGAGTAATAAATACTGAAATAATAAACAAACATAAAAAAAAAGGAAATAAATAAATATATAACTATCAATAAGCAATCCTTAAAAGGATTATGGATTAATAAATCAATAAAAAAAAAATAATAATTTAAAAAAAAAATTAAGTAAATAACTACACAAGCAATCCTCAAGAGGATTATGGGAAAACAAAACGCACAAACTGAAATGAGATATTGAGTGGGTGAGTGTGTCGTTTGAGATGCCTGTCTAATCTAAACGCCACAGTCGTTTCCACTCAGTTCTCGTACCCGCGTCTTGAAGAGCTGGTCATAGACCTCCAGCATCCGTGGAAGCTGAACTCCAATTTCCTGCATGGTGAAGGTGACAAAGCCCACATCCCAGTTTAACCGGCACACTTCCTGTTCCAGAAACTTCACCAGGAAGTCTGAAGATCACATAAAACAGCACAAGATTAGATTAAAAACGCAAGAAAGATCAAACCAAGAGAAAAATCACTCCACAATCACACTGATCAGGGAAGCAAAACGGTACCTAACGGAAAGTATCGTGGCGTCCCAGCGTACAACTTCCCCAGCGACACCAGCTTTAGGCTAAGATCTCTCATACGGTCCGCTGGACTCATGGCCACACTGTCGCTTAACTCTGAAACACAAAACAAGCCATCAGACACACGGATCCACACGAACACAGGAAGATGACCTGACTGGAGAGGTTTTACCCTTCTCAATGATCTCCTGCCACAGCGAGTGCACCAGGATCGGATCCGAATGTCCCGCACAGTGAATTATAGCCAGCTTACACTCCGACAACCGGAAGTGATCCGCAAACTCGCCGTACAGCTACAGAGAGGAAAACAGCAGAGGAAATGTTTATAGAACAACAGATTAGGAAGAGCACCTGTGAGCGACTGAAACACCTTCACTTACCTTGGTAATGTCCATGAGCTCAGAGTCTAGCTGTGTAATGGCTCCCTGCACAGAGGGATGCTGGGAATACTGTCTGCGCAGGGTTTCCTGGATCTGCACCTGAATCCGCACCACCTGGAGGATCAAAGCAGCATTACAGGTTTCTGCAGGATTCATGAAGGTACATTTAAGACTGTTTTAAGACCTTTAAAAGGCCAAGTAAAGACATTAAGGAATAAATTAAATCTAAATGTCTATGGAGTATGGAAGCTTGTTTCTACTAAAAAACTAAAAAAGGTAATTGCAACTCTCTCACAAATGCGAGTTTACATCTTGCAATTCTGACTTCTTATTCTGCGAGTTATAAAGTCAGAATTGAGAGTTATAAACTCACAATGGTGAGTTATAAAGTCCAATTCTGAAGGAAAAAAGACATTTTTCTCAGAATTGTGACTTCTGACTTTATATCTCGCAATTTTGACTATAATTTGCAATTCTGACTTAATATCACGCAATTTTGATTATAACTCGCAATTTTGACTAAATATCTTGCAATTCTGAATTTATATCTCACAATTGTGACTTTATATCTCGCAATTTTGACCAATTTGCAATTTTGACTAATTTGCAATTTTGACTATAATTTGCAATTCTGACTTAATATCTCGCAATTTTGACTATAACTCGCAATTTTGACTAATTTGCAATTTTGACTATAACTAGCAATTTTGACTAATTTGCAATTCTGACTATAATTTGCAATTCTGACTTAATATCTCGCAATTTTGATTATAACTCGCAATTTTGACTAAATATCTTGCAATTCTGAATTTATATCTCGCAATTCTGAATTTATATCTCACAATTGTGACTTTATATCTCGCAATTTTGACCAATTTGCAATTCCGACTTTATATCATGCAATTTTGACTGAAAGAAGGCAATCGACAGCTGCTTCTGTGTCGTTACCTCCATCTTCTCCTCCAGTTCATGCAGAAACTCTCCGTCGGCTCCCAGTGAAGACACGCAGGACGAGCTCTTGGCGGAGAGGATGGCCCTCGAGATGTACTCCAAACGCTGCTTCAGAGAGATCTCAGTGCTGCACGCACACAGAACCAACATTAAACACTCAGCACCACCAGATTGAGACAAACTGAACCTTTGAGGCTTCATATAAATGTAAAAAACAGAAATTCCAATATGAACCAATTAGATTTCAGTGGGCGGGGCTAACCAGCACTATACCTGTGCATGTCTGCCAATCGCGCCAGCACGTGCGCCGCTTTGCCAAAGCTTCTGTTCTTCTCGTAGTATCGCCACAGGAGGTCCATGTTACGCACTTTACTCTGGTCCTGTTTGATCATGTGCATCAGATGATCCTCGAGGTATGGAGAATTCACCTGGACCAGAGGAGAAACGGTCCTTAACACTCAGAGCAAAGAAACTTTAAGCGATGTCACAAAACTCTGCATCATATTAGTACCTCCAGAAGTTTGTCGGTAAGATCAGCCTGAATGAGCCAGTTATAGAGAGCGATGTGGAAGAGCTCGTCTTGAGATCTCTGAGCGAGACCCAGCATCTGCTCGAACTGTGTGAACAATCAGTGCTGTTACTGTTCATTCATCTACAGCTATTAAAAAAACATTTTCTTTCATTGAAGTAAAGGGTGAAAATAAAAGAAAAGAAATACTAGATGAAAAACGTAAATTTAAAAAAAACTAACAAGAATTAGAAATTTTGCCCTGGCAAACAAATGAATTATTTGAAAATAATTCAAATAAGTTAAAGTACTAAACAAGATTATTACAGTTTTGGTTTTTATTTATTTTTCAAAATCATCATTATTATTATTATTATTTTTTTTTACAAAGTTAGTTTTATTTTTGTACACATAGGTCTTTTATTTTTAGATTTTATTTAGTTTTTCAAGGCTATATATTTTTTTTAATTTCATTTGAATAAATAGATGTACAAATAAAAAACTCAAAACTAAATTAATAAATTAACTGAAAATAAGTCAAATAAGTTGAAGTACTAAATATTATAGCTTTATTATATTTTTATTTTGTTTTCAATTTCAAATTATGTAGTTTAATTTTATTTTACCAAGTATGTTAGTTATAGTTAAGTACACATTTAGTCTTTTATTTTTACATTTAATTTAATTTTTAAAAAGTTTTATTTTTTCTCCCGTTTCAGTTTCAATTAATAAAATCAAAAATTAGAAATGTGGCCTTGGCAACTAACTGAAATAAAATACGTTTAAGTTTCTAAAAGTGAAATAACGCTAAATAAAAATATAAAAAATACAATAAAAAGACAAAAGCACAGAGCAAAATTACTACAAAATGAAAACAAAAAAATCAAAATATAAAGAAGTACTATAATAGAAAAACTCAGTAACACTGCATAAAAACAGGTTTAAACTCTGGCAGATGGCATGTAACTAACATGGGCGGCAGCATCCTCATTGCTCAACATGTTGGGGTCAGAGGTCATGACGGGCGGCCCGGGCTGTTTAGGGACGCTGGGAGACTGAGGAGCTGCTTTACTCTGATTCACCAACTCCTGCATGGTGTCCGTGATGCATTTATAACAGGACAGTCTGGGAAAAAAAATAAATAATAAAAGGATCTTTATTATTTATTTTGAACCTGCAACTCCCACATGAGCACCTTAGGATCCTATATGATGAGTATTACGTGTGTACTGACCTCTCCTGGAAAGCCTGCTGGCCGGTGGAGTCCTCCTCCGGTTCTCCGTTCCTGTAGAAGTGCGGCCCCAGTTTCTGAGGGTCTTTCTTATCAGCGGCCGTGAGACACAGCTCCACCACTCCCTCATAGAAACGCACTGAACGGGAGCAGAAGAGGATCAGTTTGTTATGTAAAGATCGTTCAGTTCCTCTGAATTTAAAGCGGATCCGCTCAGATGCTCACCTTGCCGGTACTGCGAGCAGATGAGCGGCAGGTCTGTATGATGGCTGATCTGCTGATAGAGACGGAGGGATTCCTTCAGCGTTCGCTCCTTCTCAAGCTTGTTCTGGATCTGTCTGGAGCTCTGAAGAAGCTCATTGGCCTGTGAGGAGGGAAAGAGATTCTCATACAAAGACCTTCAGCTCTGTACTGACTGGTTGCTCATATGACAACATGTACATGGATAAACAACAAAACTTGGTTCTGAAAGTGTCATTAAAAACAAGAAGCATTAAGTTATGCTTTAAAAAAAAGAAAGAAAAAAAAAAAAGCATAATTATAGTTAAGTTTTTTTAACTTCAAAAGTAACAAAAGGAATTGTTAAGAAAGTGGAATAAAGAATTAAAATGAATTAAAATAAATTTAAAAACTAGAATAAATAAATAAATAAAAAAAGAAAAACTAAACTTGAAACAATAAATACAATATAAACAATATAATTAAAAATATAAACAATTACACAGAAACAAAAATCCTAAAACAAGTAAATAAAAAACTACTTTAAAAAAAGAAAATAAATAACATTTAAAAATGCATAAATAATAAATACATACACTAAAAAAAAAGTTAAATAAATACATTAACTAAATAAAACGGTGTGACTCCTTTCCCATATATATATATATATATATATATATATATATATATATATATATATATATATATATATATATATATATATATATATATATATATATATATATAAATTAAAATAAAAAACTGGAATAAAATAAATAAATACATAGATAAAAACCTAAAATAAAATGAAAATAAAAATACAAAAATAAAATTTAAAAATGCACTAAACTAAATTAAATTAAACCAAAATTTATAAATAATAAATACATAAAAATAAACTAAATAATAAATATGTACACTAAAAAAAGCCAAATTAATTTAAATAAAATATTAAATAAAACTGTGCGATTCCTTTTCCCGCAAATATATATAAAAAAACTAAAATAAAATTAAAAACTGGAATAAAATAAAATACCTAATAAATAAAAACTAAAACAAAAGTGTATAGATACAAAAACAAAATAACTAATGTAAATAAATAAAACAAAACTAAAAACAATAAACTAAAATAAATAAAACTTTTTTTAACTTAAATAAAAATAAAAATTTAAAAATTTAAAACACTAAAAAACCTCAAATAAATAAATAAACACTAAATAACAAATATGTACACTAAAAAAGAAAACACTAAATAAAACTCCACAGCTATCTTGAGTTATTTTTCCATCTTTGTAGTGTTTGTGTAGTGTTGTCTAGTGTCTCAGTGGAGTGTCTGTGAGAATCACAGGTACCTTTGAGCAGATGCTGTCATCACTGCTGTACAGCAGAGGGCAGATGTCTCTCAGGTGAGCACTGACGGTGTCTACAGACGCGCTGTCTTTGATGTACACGTTAATGAGGGCGGTGACGAGAGCGCCGGTCAGCTCGCGTCCAGAAACAACCACATCCTTAAAACTCACAGCCTTAATCTGATCCTGAAACTCCTGAAAGTGGAAGAAAACCAGCGAGGGAAATTATAGAAATGGAAACCCTTCAAAATTAAAGCTCAATAGTTTACTAGAGGGAGCGAGAGCAATGGGTCGTACCTTGGGCATCTCAGAGATGATGAGGCTGAACTGATGGTCACACAGAAGTTTCCAGAGCGCCAGCGTCTGACAGGAGCGATGAATCAACTGCTGCATGGCCTGAAGAGACGCTTTCTCATACGCTTGAGCCTCGGCTGAGGAACAAACACGAGAAGATGGTAAATATCTGAACGCACACTGACACAATGTGCTAAAACATTATGCTAACAATGTGTTTAAAATGCTAGCAACATGGTAATCATCCTAACAAAGCATTAAATCATGTTAGCAATGTGCTAAAACATTCTTATGCTAACAATGCGTTTAAAATGCTAGCAACATGTTAATTCATGTAAACAAAGTGTTAAATTATGCTAGCAATGTTGTAAAACATGCTAACAACATGGTAATTCAGGTTAACAAATCATTAAATCATGTTAACAATGTGTTAAAACATGCTTATAATGTTGTAAACATGCTAACAACATGCTGTTAAGAAAATGTTCATTCATGTTAACAATGTTAAAATATGCCAATTCATGTTAACATGTTAAGTGTTAAAACATGCTAGCTCATGCTAACAAGGTGCTAAAACTCATTCTAACAGTGTTAAAACATGCTAGCAAAATGCTAATTCATGTTAACAATGTGCCAAAACATGCAAGCAACATGGTACTTCATGTCAGCAATGTGGTAAATCATGTTAGCAACAAGTTAATTTATGTTAGGAATGTGTTAAAACATGCTAACAAAAATGCTAATCATGCTAACAACCTACTTATCCATGTTAGCAACGTGTTAAATCATGCTAGTCAATTTTGTTTTTACTTTTTAAAAAGTAAAACCTTCAACTTCACGCTGTTCAAAATTATTTAAAACTTTCAGACCTGGCTTTGCCAAGCCAAAATCAAAGTTTGTCATCGATAATTTTATGTAGCCTATACGACAGACTTGCGCTGCACATGCTGCACTTAACTGTATTTTCCTTTTTGAAGTGACTCCAATCATATTTCAAGCAATTCAAAACCATTATGGCCAACAGTGTGAATCTGAAGTGTCTCAGCTGAAGGAAATCTAATTTAATATATCGGCCATATTTTGTTATCAGGCCGATGGTGATATGGTGGCCAATATATTGTGCATCCCTAGTACACAAACACACTAAAACTCACTGTGGTATTTCCTCTGAAGCTCCTGCTGTACTTGTTGAGAGCTGGAACCATCTGGACGCATGAATCCCAGAAGTCTTTGCTGCAGGTTTGCTGGTGAGCTGAAACTGAAGAGGTCAAGTCAGTTAGAAAGCCTACAAGAAACAGGCATTACTACAACATGAGGAAGTGACGGGGACCTACTTAGCCACACCCAGAGAAGAAGTCGGACTGAACTGGGAGTTTTTGTCCAGGAATTCCTTCAAACCCTGAAGCTCCATTAGGACGAGCTCCAGATCAGATGAACTGGCCGTAGACTCCAACTAAACATCAAACAACATCAATGAATCACACGAAAAGGTGCTGTGATTTCAGACATTTCACACCAAAGACGTGTGAACCTGAACCTAGTCTCAGCCTCAGACATCACGCCCTGTAAAGTCCACAGAACAGAATCTTTAAAATACGTCCAAGAGTTTTATATGCTGGTCTGTTATTGTAGGGACATCGCAGTTACATTTCCACGCCTCTAAACTTGACGCAGAACAAAACGAACTGTGATTCTTTAACATGTCAGTCAGATGGCCTCTGGGAAAGCTGCGATAGAGTCCTTCTGAACATCTGGCTAACCTGAACCTAAACACACAAAATGATTGACAGGCAGAAGTGATGCACTACAAAAACTCTGGAACGCAAGCGGAGCGGAAAAGTAAAAATTCTCCAAAATCTGTCATTACTCGCAATAAAATAAACAAAAACCAAATAAATTAATAAAAAGTATTTGTAAAAATCCAAAATCTGACAATCACAAACAAAATCAATAAAAACAAAAACCATTTCTGTACATTTTTTCCAAAATCTGTCATTACTAACAAAAAATAAATTAATTAACAAAAAAATAGATAAAAACAAAAATGTAAAAATATTCTAAAATCTGGCATTACTCAAAATTAACAAAAACAAAAAGCATTTTTGTAAAATTGCTCAAAAATGTCATTACCAACAATAAAACAAATAAATAAAAACAAAATGAAAAACAAAGCATTTTTGTAAAATTTCTCCAAAATCTGTCATTACTAACAATAAACAAAATTAATTCATAAAAACCAAAATAATAAAAACACATTTTTACAAAAACTTACAAATACTATAAAATCTGTCTTTACTCACAATTAACTAAATGAACAAAAACCAAAATGAATGAAAATAGTTTTTTTTGTAAAAATTAAATTCGTCAATAATCACAAACAAAATCAATAAAAACTAATTAAATAAATAAAAGCATTTTTGTAAAATTGCTTCAAAATCTGTCATTACTAACAATAAATAAAAATAAATAAATAAAAACACAAAACTCTAAATTCTGTCATTACTCACAATAAACAATAAAATAAGTTTTTGTAAAAATCCAAAATGCGTCAATTACAAACAAAATCAATAAAAACTAAATAAAAAATTTTGTAAAATTTATTCAAAATCTGTCATTACTCACGATAAATAAATACTATAAATAAAAAACGTTCTTCACAGTCTGTCAATTAATTAATTAATTAAAAAATATATATATAAAAACAAAATAAAAACACAAATAACATTTTACAAAAATGTAAAATTACTCCAAAATCTGTCATTACTCACAAAAGACACAGTCTGACTGCCTTTGTTTATGATGGTCTCCATCGAAAGACTCCCGTCCCAGATGTTCCTGTTTCAAAGCGTCAACATAAAGCAAGTCTTTATTAAAGAATCAGTCAAAACAGACAGTTATGAACATTCATAATGTCATGTATTTAGTGTAACGCTGACTGACCCCAGTATACGTGTGAAGTAAATACAGATGCCGTTGTGTTTTCCGGAGAAGATGACCTCAGGTCCAGAGGACATAGCTGTGAGAGCGCCACCGCCGGGGCTCATGGGTGTAGCAGAGATGTAAGGGGTCGACACGGTTGGCGGGAACATGCCTGATGAGTCAAACGCATATTTATATTGAGCAGGATCTGACTGGATTATTAGACTGTAATATTATTACATTAGATTATTTATTTACATTAACATGCAAAATAATAAGAAACAGACAACAAAAAGATGCATTATAGGCCTGGAATAGAGACAGACAGGAACTAAACAGAGCGTTACTGACAGACTGGGAAGAGAGGAGCTGCAACAATGGAGAATATGAGGAAAATAATCAACATTCAAGCATGAAAACCTGTTCTAGTAGAGCCTGAAAACAACATCTTTAACATCAGCTCTACTAGTACACACAGATTAGTGAAGCGGTCACTGGTCTGAGGGGTAGTTTTATACCTGGGGCAGGTGTGGCAAGAAAACTGGGGTTTGGTAGGGGGCTGCCGACAGGCATTGGGGATCCTACAATCACAGCAGACTACAGATTAGACATTAGTCAACACTGACAGTTTCTAGTTTGATTCCACATGGTTAATGGTTACAACAAGATTTTTGTGGCATGTTGAATTGCTTCTCACCTGGTACAGGAGAGCTGAAGAGCGGGCCGACGTTACTGGGTGCAGAGATGGCAGATGGGAAACGCATCTGAGCCTCTCCACCGTACCTGCATAGAAACACCTCAAAACGTCAAACTACCAAATCAGGCTGATTTTGTTGGCCATATAAAATTAAGAGACATTGCATATCTGACCTGAAGAACGCTCGAGTGGCCCATACAGACACCTCTCTATCACACGCTGCGGTGGAACAGGCCAAAATGAGCGCCGTGGCACACGCCTGCTCTTCCTGTGAAGAGAGATGAATATTTAATGACAAACAGATGAAGCTCACGATATTAAAAGAATAAGCATGGCGACACGTACCCTGTGCAGCTTAAAGAACCTCTCGATCTCCTCGCTCTCGCCTCCAGCGCTGCTCACCAGCAGGTGGCGCAACTGATCCACCGGCCTCAGCTTGTGGAAGATGTGACTCCCCTGCAGACGGTAAAGCAAACAGTAAGAGAAGAAGAACATGAAGGATATCACACGGATGTCATCAACGGGAAGATAAATCACCTGAGCGGACAAGAGAACAAATTTCTGCGGCGGGATGTTGTGCTGCTGAACGACTAAAGGAGAATCAGTGACCGGAATGAGATCTTTATTCAGAGGAGTGAGGATTCTGGGAGATTTCATCTCCTCGATTGAACACAGAGCCCACGAGTGACCGTCCACATTCACCGTCATCTGAAGGAACAAGACAAAAAACATGGGCGTCAGAGCGGCATCTTAAAAAAACAAACAAACAAAAAAAACCAGATAAATAATGAAGAAACCACATGTAGATATTTGAGACATTTGTTTGTACTAGGGATGCACGATATATCGGCCGATATATGTTAATTTTTAATGTTATTGTTATCGGCCTGATAAGAAAATTTGACCGACATATTAAAGCCGATAAATAATGGATTATTTCCTTCAGCTGAGACACTTCAGATGTGAAACTGTCCGCCATGATGGTTTTGAATTGCTTGAAATATTACTGAAATGATGGAAAATACAGTTAAGTGCAACATGTGCAGTTCGTTATATAGGCTCTATAATATTATAATGAGAACGTTATAATTGTGTGTTTGGGACATGGCTTTTAATGGTGAGACTTTTGTTTTTGTAATCAGGCTCTCAAAAATTCAATCTAAATCCAAATTATCGGTTATCGGCTTTCAAATATAAAGAATTATCGGTTATCGGTATTGGCCAAATTTCTCATATCTTTTTCCTCCATAGTGTTATGACATTGCATATATGTATTTCTATTTATTTGTTTGTGTTTTTGCTTTATTTCATTATTTTTTTAATCTATGGTTTGTATGCAATGCCACAATTCTCAGTTGCTGTAGATATTGTAAATCTGCATGGTTCAAATTTAAGAATTTTTAAATTAAATTAATACTGTATGCAGGGTAGATTAACATTCAAAGCATAAAAAGGCAATTTAAACAAATTTACAGTTCAAATCATACAGATATTGACAAGAACAAAGTTTTAAAAAATTATAAACCTAACATTTCAGTTTTTGAACTTTTTTTTAAAGATAGGATGTCAAAATTATAAAGCATTATATTTATATTCATTTAAAATATATATGGTTTAATATTCACATTAAGCCATATCGCGATTAATGATTTCTCTTGAAGTGATTATTAAGAATTTTCTTATACCATTTAAGACTTTTTATGGCCTTTGATAAAACTGAATTTAAGACTTTTTAAGGACCCCCGAGGATAGGGGTGTGCGATATCACAATTTTTGATTGTGAATGATTAAAATGTCTCCAAGATCTGCTTTTGAAGAAATAACGACATGAACGACGTGACGTATATTCACATCACATGTTAACGCAGAGGTAGGGTTATGCTCACGGGACACTGCAGTTATTCACAATCACAAAAGTTTATTATTATTTGCATGTGTTTGAGGCCTTGCCGGTTTATTCGCATACTCTTCTGACACGTGCTTTTCTGAGCGCGTACACCTGAAGCGCGAGCGCACACTAAAAGCCTGTCAAACAGCGTGCGAGTACTGAACTAAGTTATCTTTCGTGTCTTATTGCGCTTAAACTGGTAAATACACACAATTTTTACATAAACACAGTCGGTTATGTCCAGTTCTTAGTGACGGCAGCCTAATAAACCTGCTGCCGCTTGTCATTAATGTTAAACAACAAAAAACAAAGAGAATCACATCTGTTTATTAAGTTTCTTGCTTGAATGCTACTATTAAATACACCTACTGTGAAAACATAAATCATTTATTTCATTTGTATATTGTATTTGTTATTAAAAATAAGAATTATTACAAAGATAAAATAAAATAATGTTCGCCCACCCTTACTTTGGCCTAAACGGTCTAATTCTTTTTCCATTTACATTTTGTTACCATGTAAGGCTACATTTTTAAAATAGGGAAATTAGTTTGGCTGTACTGCTCAGTCATTTGCAATATAGTAAAATCAACTTGAACTTCCTGACCTGAGCTTCCATGAGGGGCTTTTTAAAGGGAAATGAATCGTGGTTGATGCACCACAGAACATCGCTGTCTTCCGTCTCAGACGAGGCCATCAGCAAAACACCTTTACTGTACAGAGCCTTGTGTACTTTAGCTGGTTTCTGGAGCGTGGAGGACGCAGAGAATCCGGGTGGGAGACGCACATGCACCAGCGCCAGGATGCAGGGCCGGGCCGGGACATGTTTGGCGTTGGGCGGAGCAAAAGGGATGGTGCTAAAGTAAAGACGCACACCTGCACAACACACAGTAACACAACTATATACACAGACAGATCAATGCTTCATTAGTATCCATTTATAAATTAAGTGTTCATACCAGCATGAGTGACGGCCAACAGCTGACAGTCTGACGACTCGAAGCGATCGATTACTGCGATCTGAACGATGGGTTTGAACACAGAGCGATCAATCGTCCTGCAAAAATGATGCAAAAACACATGAACATGAGCTAATAAATTAAAATAACCAATATCATCATTTTAAATTTATTAACAATAAATTATACTTATTTTATTATTAATAATAAAATTATATTTTATTTTAAAAGATAAAATAATAATAATTACTAATAGTGCACAATATATTGGTGACCATATTGTTTTTGACCAATATTAGTATTTTGTAATACATTTAATAATAGATGTATCATTATTTTTAATGGTTTATTTTATAATAAAATATTGTTATTAATAATAATTATGAATATAATGTAATTATTATTGTTTTCAATTCATTTAAAATGTATTAAAGATTATTATTATTACTTTTGTTATTAATATTAAACTATTGTTATTAATAATAATTAATAATATAATTAAAGTGCACAATATATTGGTGACCATATCAGTACTGACAAATATTAGCATTTAAAATTATTTTATTATTGTATTAAAGATGATTAATTTATATAACAACATATTTTAATTATTAATATCAATAATTATTATAAAATAAAAATAAATGTACAAATATAAATTAATGAAAACAAATTAATTCTTATAATACTTTCAAAAATGCATAATATTTTTACATTTATCAGATTTATAACAAATTATAATACTATTAATATCAATAGTTATTATAAAATAAAATAAATGTACAATTATAAATTAATAAAAACAAATTAATTTTTACTTTTAAAATTAATTACTTACAAAAATGTATATTAAATATTTTTACATGTATTAAATTAATTTATATAACATTGTACTACTAATAATAATAATATCAATAACTACTATAAAATAAAATGTACAATTATAAATTAATAAAAACACAAAAATACTTCTAATACTTACAAAAATGCATATTAAAGATAATATATTGATCCTTATTTTATATATTTATGTAAAATTATTCAATTTAATCATTCAAATTGTAAACTCATATTGGTTATCAGCTAAAATATTTCTATATTTTAAATATTTCTAAATATTTCCTAAAATATTTCCATACAGAAAACGCAGGTGAAGCTCTACCTGGCGATGTTTCCAGCCGCTGAGACGATGGAGCTCTGAGACATGGCGGCGACTCGACTCATTCCCTGCCCATCAGCGCCGAGATCATACACCTGACAGACACGAGAACACATTAGAACGTCACTCAAAACCATAAACACCACAGTATGTGATTCATTATCAAAGCACACACCTGCAGAACACCCTTCTCTGAGCGCGTGTATAAAATGTGCCGTGAATTGTCAACAGCAATTTGGACCACAGGATCTGCAACAAACGACGAGATTCAAATGAGAAACATGAAATGAAAGCACAATGTTCATCTGCTGAATGACGTTCTTACCGTCCTCAGAGAAGGAGAACTGCAGTAGTGACGGGATGAGGAAGGACAGGCTGCTCTTGGAGTGGTTGATCTTCCTGCAGCGCTGACTGAACCAGCCCGCTTCAGCCTGATAGGCGATCTCGTACAGGCAGCCGTCTTTCCCCGCCATGAAGATCCGGCCCACGTCCGTGGAGGTGACGGCCAGCAGGTAGGTGTTATCCGTGGGGATAGAATAGAGAGGATCCGGCAAAAGCTGCATGGCTCCTGACATGCTGTCATTCAAACCTGCTGGAGGGTTGAGAATAAATCCTGTGTGAACACTATGGCTGGGCGGTATGACGATATGTATATCATTAAAGATGTTGCTATATCGTTTATATCGCAGTATGTAAATATATCCTCATAGCTAGGGTGTGCGATATATATTGTCTGCAAAGAAATTAAGAAAAATTCCAGGATTTTTCTCCATATATTTCCCAAATGTCAGTTTAGCTTCATAGGGCTCTACGCGTGGCGTAGACGGAAGTACCGCGGTAGGGCGAAAAACTTTGTCCTCCAACAACTTTGTTTTAGCTTTCTTTGTAAAGGCCGTTTGACTTTACACGTTTGCTTTGTAGACACTGGATCGGTACTTCTGCCTATGTCACGCGTGACCTTTCCAACATGACTACGTAATGCGTGGCGCAGTGCAAGACGAGCATTTGTGGTTAAAAAAAGTATATAATTTTTATTGCTTTTTTTTAGAAAATAGCAGATGTTTTCTCTAGATAAGACTCTTATTCCTCATCTGGGATCATGTAGAGCTCTTTGAAGCTGAAACTGACATTTGGACCCGTTGAACCCCAGTGAAGTCCACTATATGGAGAAAAATCCTGGAATGTTTTCCTCAAAAACCTTCATTTCTTTTCCACTGAAGAAAGAAAAAGATCTTGGATGACACATATATATATATATATATTGCGATACATATTTTAAGATAAGATTTTAATGAACAAACACGCAAACATTGATCAAATCCAAACATGACACTCACCTGTCTGGACTTTTGGGAAGCTCAATCCCAGGATCACAACATCCACCGGTGTGGCCAACACTAACAGGAAGTGGATGTGAGGCTGAAAAATACCTATAACACCAAAGGTCACCCACGTCAGTTCAACATTTATAATACAAACACATAATCAGTGATAAAACATCAAATTATGACAAATAAGAATCTCCAGAAGGAAATCTCGCAATGCATTACACGCATGTTTTTAGGTAAAACCTTCTAATAAATATTAAAAGGGCGAGCGCTAAATAAAAAAAACCAACTAACCTGGCTTTGGTTTGACCAGACCAACTGACAGTATAGTTTCACTGAGGCCGTCAAAATACGCCACATCACTCCTGAACAAGACATATAAATCTCTATGAACATCACGTATCTGAAATATCGAACTGATATCCGATCTGTTGATACTCACCCATCCTCATAATTCCACATAAAAATGTCATTATCAATAGTAAGCCACGCCCTGGAGATTTCAGGGAAAACTCCCATCATGCAGTTGCACTGCATATCTGTTAAGTGTCAATTAAGGCATTGCAAACAACAAAGTCGGCATGAAACAGACGTTTTTTTCTCTATAGTGAGTGAAACCGCTTCGCAAACAAGAACAAATGTAGGGCGGGGCCGTGGGGAATTGATTAGATGTTTGTGTTTTGCTATTGGTGGATCTCATGTGAGTGACAGGTTGCCCCGCCCTCATCATCAGAGAAGAGAGGGAGTTATTCTGATTCAAAATTACGAGGAACATGAATTCAAAACAATAATGTGCACCGATAAATACTGCAATATTCCATAAAAATAAAAATTTTGATTTCAGGGGGACTTTAATTGATTGAAGACGACACTTTCTTTGCAGAGATTATCGTAAAACTAAGTGTTTGGATGGTAGGATACGACCGAACTGCTCCACCAGCTCTGGGGGTAAAGGAACCCTGCGGATGGTGCTGAGCTCGGGAAGACTCGGAACGCTGATCAGACCCGGTCCCTGCAGAGGGTAATCCATGTCCGACATGCCTGAGAGCGAGGGCATATCTGCCAAACACCAGACACAAGCAAAGTCTCAACAGGCATTGTGTTAACAAGAGGCAGTTTAACAGGAATAACAGTGACTCTTACTATGTGACGGGACATTGAGGAGCTCTGACAGGTCTGGGAAACAACGATCCTCCTGCAGATGCCTGTCAATCAAGCGGCCGGAGTTTTCCAAAGCCTCCTGAAGAACTGCAGCTGGACTGCTGGAGCCCAGACTGGACGGCATGATCACTGGAGACTACACAAACCACCTGGAGACGGAAGAACACTTAAATTAGTGTTAGAATACATACACATATTTATATAAATATATACTATATAAAATAAGGAAGATGATGTTCTTTCAAGCAGTGTCTGTATTGATTGAAAAAGATTAAGCCCATAATGAAGATTATATGTTAATCTGTGACGCTGCTTCTGTTATATAACGTAGAAAGTATGAAAATGTTTAAGTAAATAATAACCAGAGTAAGTTGTGTCTTTAACATCATCATGAAATCATTTCTTTATATAGTGACCCGTGACTGTAATAACAATCATATCCAAACATAATACATAAGCAATGTGCTTTTATTTACCTGATTTGACAATAAACATGTCTGAGTGATTTAAGTTTAACAACACAACATGTTGAGTAGCTTTAGCCGTACTGCTAATTCAAAATAGAGAGCACCCGAAAGACAGAAGACATTCGCTACTTGAGCTCTGATTAAACACAAATTAAAATAAACTCACCTCTTTGATTGAAAATTATATTCATAAAATATCAGCTGTAAGTGAAAGAAGAAAGTGAGTTTGTGGACTTCAGTGACTCCCGCCAAGCGCGTGCGACTGCAGCAGTGAGGGAAGCGCGCTGAAACCACTCAAACACAACACTGTTACGTTTCAAAATAAAAGTCAGCGGTTTCTCCTGAAAAATTAATTATGATTGGGATATTTATTATTGCACTGATAAGATCATTATTGTTCAGTAATTTAAGTGGGTCTATTTTCTCTTAAAAAGCTTGTTGTAAAGACTATATATTTTTTGAGAATGAATAACCTTGTAGCTAAAGTAGATTATTACATTAAAAATGTATTTTGACATATTAATTTATCTATAATATAATAAATATGATGTAATATAATATATAATATAAATAAATAATTATATTGCATTAAAAAATAAAACATTGAGTCACTATATAAATAAAGATGTAATTAATTAATTATTTAATAATTATAATATCATGTAATATAAGAATATAAATAATACTATATCATATAAAAATACAATTTTGTCACTATGTAAATAAAACCTTAATTAATAAAAGTTATAAAATAATATATTCATGATATATAAAACTAGCCACACACACGCAACACTTTTTTACATTTCAAAATAAAAGTCAGCGGTTTCTCCTGAAAAACTAAATATGATTGGGATAATTATTTTACTGACTAGATATTAATTATTGTTCAATTATTTAAGTTTTGGTCCATTTTTATCCTAAAAAGAGCGAAAAGCATGTTCATTTACACATATAAAGATTTATTAAATATTTTTGAAGATAAATAACCGTTCAACAAAAGGATATGATTACATTAAAATAATAATAAAGGATGAGATAATTTATTGTAAAATAATATAATAAATAATAATATAGCATATAAAATAAAATAAAACCTTGAGATACAGTTAGTAAATCATAAAATAATATAATAAATATTGTGTAATATAATATATAGGCTAAATATAAATAATTATATCCCATTTAAAAATAAAACATTGAGTCACTATATAAATAAAGCTGTAATTAATTATTTAATAATTATAATGTATTATAATAATTTAAATGTATCATATAAAAATAAAACTGTCACTATATAAATAAAACCTTATTTAATAAAAGTTATAAAATATAATAATAATATAGCATATAAAAATAAAACCATGAGATACAACATAAATAAAACCATAATTAATGAATTAATCATAAAATAATATAATGAATATGATGTAATATAGTATATAATAACAATATAAATAATTACATTCCATTTAAAAATAAAACATTGAGTCACTATATGAATAAAACTGTAATAAATTATTCAATAATTATAATATAATGTTATAATAATATCATATAAAAATAAAACTGTCACTATGTAAATAATATCGAGATCGTATGTTTCGTATGTTCTCACACATGTGTGATTAGCGTGTATCTCCGTTAAAGGGGGCGTGGCCACGCCGTTTCTCTGCTCGCTGATTGGCGCTCATGTGACCAATCGCAGCAGGTTGTACCGACACCCCTCATAAACATCATCCTAATGTACTAGAGATTAGAGCCGCTCTAAACTACAGCTTCCCTGCAGAGATCGGATCGAGACAGCTGATATTCGTCTTATGATAATCGGTGCGATATCGGTAATTATTGCGGCTCGCTGATGTGAGTCGCCACACCCTGCGCGCGCAGCTCTGACTCACGAGGACACACTGTCATCCTGCGCACATTCACTCAACATCAGCAGCAGCACAGCACACATCAGCCATGGGAGGTGAGGCATTCTTCTTCATCTGTGGAAATACAGCCGTTATTGAGCCTGTCAGGTGATGTTTGGATGAGAATCTGTGTGTTTGTTTGCAGAATCAGAGACGCGTCAGAGGCTGCTGCGCAACGTCAAGAAGGAGGTGGGAGATTTTCTGTTCGTCTTGTTTATCAAACGTGCTCTAGATCAGGGGTTTAATCTTTAAGATGACACGGAGACCCAAATATAATCGTGCATCCTAACATTCAAAACATTATGTTTTCATGTATAAATAAATACCCAATTAATACTGTGAAAAATTAATATTAGGCTTTAAATATGTAGTTTCTATTACATGACATCAGTACGTCTTTTCTACTCACTGTTAGTTAGATGTATTTTATTAATTTATCACATTTTAATAAAATGTATTAATTCATTATTTATTTATTTATTCATCCATTTAGTTACTTGGTTTAATCTTATTTTTGTTTATTTATTTTAATCAATTTTATTTCTTTCTTTCTTTTATTTAAATAGACTTTCATTTATTTTAATCATTTTATTTTTTATTTGAAAATAATTGTAATTATTTATTTTTTTTAAAATATTTATTTATTTATTTAGTATAATCCTATTTTTATTTATTTATTTTTACAGTTTTACTCTGCTTTTCTTATTTTTTATTTAAATCAAATTTTAATTAATTTATTTTAATAAATGTATTTATTTAGTTAGTGTAATCCTATTTTTATTTATTTATTTTTACAGTTTTACTCTGCTTTTCTTATTTCTTTATTTAAATCAAATTTTAATTTATTTATTTTAATAAATGTATTTATTTATTTAGTATAATCCTATTTTTATTTATTTTTACAGTTTTACTCTGCTTTTCTTATTTCTTTATTTAAATCAAATTTTAATTTATTTATTTTAATAAATGTATTTATTTATTTAGTATAATCCTATTTTTATTTATTTATTTTTACAGTTTTACTCTGCTTTTCTTATTTTTTTATTTAAATCAAATTTTAATTTATTTATTTTAATAAATGTATGTATTTAGTTAGTGTAATCATATTTTTATTTATTTATTTTTACATTTTTACTCTGCTTTTCTTATTTTTATTTAAATCAAATTTACTTATTTTAATTATTTTAATGTATTTATTATTTAAATAGAATTTTATTCATTTATTTAATCCATTTATTTAGTTAGTATAATCTTTTTTTTTTACATTTTTACACTGCTTTTCTTTTATTTAAATCGTTCATTATTTAAATAAAATTTATTTTAATCATTTTTATTTATTTTAATCAATTAATTTTAATTTAATGTATTAAATGCAATTGTATCAATATAAATACATAATTATTTTAATTCATTTTGTACATTAATCAAATTTATTTAGTAAGTTAAATCTTATTTTTTTTTAATATTTATTATATATATTTTTAAACTGCTTTTTACTAAACTTGTCCATGGACCCCTGTGGCCTCCTCGGGTCCCCGGACCCCACTTTAAAACCCCTGGTCTAGATGATCAACACAGGCTGTCGGTCACTCAATCAGATGGTAATGAATAGGTTTGCAAGTAGTAAATGTGCCATAACTGCACCGACACTCACCTGTCTGATCACGATATTGCAGCGTTTATCATAATCTGCTCATTCAGATAGCACTAATGTGTAATGTGCATTTCTTTTTAAGAAAGAGCATCTAAACAAGGTCATTCTGGTTTGTCCTCACATGTCATCAGCCATTTGCTTTATCTAAGGAGTCCAATATGATGAAGACGCGCCTTTTATAAGAAGTACTGTGATTGTATCAGATATTTACATGGCACATGTCCAAAAAACATGTGTTACAGATGCCATGTCACATGCTTGTTTGTGCAGTATTTGTTACAGTACTGAGCAACTTATTCATTTTATTCAATTAAATTCACATTTACAGTGCGTATAAAGAGCCTAACTCTGCTGTGTTCAATAGAAACACAATTAGTGTCATTTGTTATTGTCCTTTACAATAAATCACTGTGATGGTACATTGATAATATCACACGAATCAGCTTCCAGTATTCCAATACGTTAATTTTAAAGGGGTCCTTGATAATGATTTCATTTGTAACTTTAGTTAGTGTGTAATGTTGCTGTTTTTTTAGCATAAACAACATCTGCATAAACAACGACTACAACGAGCTTCTTCCCGGTTGGTGACATCACTAACCCTAAAATTTACATAAACCCCGCCCCCGAAAATACTCAACAAATAGGGTGAGGATTAACATGACGGCACATGCTAGTGGATGAGTTGAATCAACTCTACAGCAACTACATAAATTTATCCACTAACCATTCAGAAACGTCTAAAAGTTGTAACTTCTTCCTGAGTCTCTCCATCAGTGTCGACTCCGGTTTGAACAATGTAAGGCTGAACACAATCCTCATTTTGGCTGTGTGAGATTCTCCTGCTTTGTTGTTGTTGAGCGACCAAAGCGCGAGCTGTTAAAGCTCCGCCCTCTTCTGGAAAGGGGGCCGGGAGCAGCAGCTCATTTGCATTTAAAGGGACACACAAAAATTGTGTTTTTGCTCACACCCAAATAGGGGCAAATTTGACAATTTGTTTTCAACATTTGTTGGTATCAGATCATAATACTGTAAATCTTTGATATATATATATATACATGTGCAAAAAACACATGATTTTAGAAAACTATAATGGTAGTGCCAATGCACTTTTTAGGGAATAATTACATTTTTCTTTTTTTTTTTGCTCCAACATGTGGTTGAATTAAAGCATGTACTTTCTGCAGCACCAGCACCACCTAATGGAAATAGTGAAACACTTTTTGGGGAATCAACCAACTAATCATTTACTGCTAGTAAGAGCTGAAAAAGGAGCAGAAATATTATTTTAATTGTAATTGCATTTCAGTAGCTCAAACGGCGGAGCATTGCCAATGTCATGCATTTGATTCAGAGGAAGTGTATGTGTAATCGGTTCTACTGACCCGCTCCAAATGGGACTCGATCCGTGGTCTCCGGCGTGGGAGTCGGGTGCTCTAACAAGGAGGCTAAAGACTGCTGTCTCACTCCCATCCGGGTCACGGCACCAAATGTAAGCGGTTCTACTGATCCGCTTCGAGCGGGATTTGAACCGTGGTCTCTGGCATGGGAGTCGGACGCTCAAAAAAGGAGGCTAAAGACCACTGCCTCTAGCGTCATTTGCTAGAGCGCCTCTTGAGATCAGGGGAGTGAGGTTTACACGCACAGCTCTTACTGGCCGACAACAGTTACACATGAACTAATCAAATTCCTACCTTAAATGCAATGAAAGCTGCTTTGAATAAAAGTGTCTGCCAAAAGCATAAATGTAATGAAATTATTGGTGCATTTAATTTAGAAGTGATCATCCCTGTGCCATATTGCAGGGCTTAAAAATCATGATTTGAATGGATTGTTCACCATATGAAGGAGTCGTTTTGTGTGCACCATATGAATATAATTTCAGAATCAGAATCATGAGGCATCAGAAAATGAAAACCGCTGTGATCCGAGTCACACACACACACACTCCCTTCTGTTTTTCCCAATGCGGCGTCACATATGTCCATCTGCACATGCTATCCAGTCATTATGATGGAGCGCAAGTCAGAAACAGCCTATGAGTAAGAGAGCATGTTTTACTCACCATCCTTCACGACTCATTATGAACCGCAGGACAGGTTCAAGAAGTCTCCTCACTGCCGTTACCCATGATTCTCAGTGTGCTTGATGATGCTTTTGAGGTTCTCAGATGTTGGTTTGGACTTTCAGGTCAAACAGATCATGGAGGAGGCCGTGACGCGCAAGTTTGTACATGAAGACAGCAGTCACATATTTTCTTTCTGCGGTAAGATGATCTTCACTTCAAAACCCCCTAAAATATCAATGATTGAATATCGAAGTAAAAAATATCAGTATTGTGCATGTGCCTACAAGTACCTATCTATGTTTAACTCTTACTTCATGTAAATTCCATCAATGTTTTTAGCAGCAAGTTTTATGTTTGTTCCCAGAATATTCTCTTAAAAGGTAGGAAAAACATTCTAAAAATGTTTAGTGATAACATTGATAGAACATTATTCCCTAACATTCTTATAAAGTTTCGCATTGGGCACTGGATGTGGACTCCGACGTTGCTCACACATCAAATGTTGGTTGAAAATGAAAATCAGGTTGACGTCTAAACCCAACATTTGTTTGACGTCAAGCTTCAACGTCAGTAAACAACTCCAAAAACAGCATTACCAGCTTGATTGATTTTATTTCTGTCATATGTGTATAAAAGTTCTTATTGAGATAAACAGGTTTAGCTGTTAATGTCTGTTTGAAAGTAATAGTTTGGTTTGGTTCACCATTATGGCGATCAGTATTTGCTTTAGTTGGGCAGTTTGACGCAGTATTTCTTTGGCTGTTGTAACTGTTTAATATGATAAGTACAGCAAAAGAAAATGTGGTCAGATGATGTTAGCTATTTGTTAAAGATAAAGATATTAAACTGGATCTCATGACGTAGAAACTACTATCAAAAATATGAAATTAATAACATAGATTAGACTCTGGATGAGATCAGTTGATCAGACCACATTATGATCATATCATCAACAAGTAACTAGCATCATCTGATCATATTTTCTCTTGCTGTTCTTTCTAACAAACACAGTTACAGCAGTTAACTAAAGCGAACACTGATCACCATAATGGCGACTCTAACTATTATTCTCAATAAAACATCAATCTAAACCTATGTTAATTCTAAATAAGAACTTTTGTACACGTATGACAGAAACAAAGTCAATCTGGTTTGTAATAGGTGAAGCTGGTAATGTTGTTTTTGAGGTTTTTAATGACATTGGAGCTTGACGTCAAACAAAGGTTAAGTTTTCATTTTAAACCAAAATTTGACGTCTGAGCAACATTTGAGTCCACATCCAATGCCCAATCAGAAGAATGTTAGGGGATAATGTTCTAACAATGTTATCACTAAACATTTTTAGAATGTTTTTCCTACCTTTTAGGAAAATATTCTGGGAACAAAAATAAAACTTGCCACTGAAAACATAAAAAAATGTCTAAGTCTCTCCAGCGGAAGTTATTCTCTATATCAGTGTCACTGTTTCTGAACTCCCTGAAACGCCTCCATTGTAGTCTTGAGTTCTCTCCCGGGAACGAACACATCACAATATTCCTCATTTAAATAATTAATACGCAGAATAAAGGGGCGGGGCCTGGTTAAGTGAGTTAGTAGTGTGTTGAAACTGGCAGTTATGGTAAGGGGCGGGACATTTCCCAAAACGCTTTGAAGAGCTTGACCAATCACAACACACTGCTCCAGCCGACCAATCAGAGCACACTGTGCTTTTCAGAAGGAGGGGCTTCATAGAGACAGGAACTAAACAGAGCGTTACTGACAGACTGGGAAGAGAGGAGCTGCAACAATGGCGAATATGAGGAAAATGAAAACCTTTTCTAGTAGAGCCCAAAAAACTACATCAAGACTTTGTAAAAAGGCATAATAGGTCCATTCTAACATGCATGCATGAGACAAAAGCATTTTCCTTTTTAAATGCAGATTTTAGTCTTGTTTCAGTAGTACCTTGAAGGTCAGTGTGAAGTTGTATTTGGTGTGTCAGTGTTAGTTTGCTGTGTCAGTATGGTGAGTGGGCTGATGAAAGGACACTAATTACTCTGACTGGTGATGGCTCACATCATATCCGCTGTCAAACCACCTCCACCTAACAATCTGTTTGTGACGGTGTCAGATTACTTCGTTCTGTAAATCGAGCAGATAAACATACTGTGAGTATGAGTCTCAACTAAACAGCTTGAGTGATGTATTTCGGGTGGATTGTGGTTTCTGCAGGCGTGGTGGAAGCGTGTGTCCTGCATGGGCTGAAACGACGGGCCGCTGGCTTCCTGCGCAGTAACAAGCTGGCGGCACTTTTCATGAAGGTGGGGAAGATGTTTCCACCAGCTGAGGAACTGTGCCGGAAGGTCCAGGAACTGGAGCAAATCATCGAGAACAAGTGAGAAAATATCCAAGTGCTCATGTTTGATGTTTTTGTCAAATATTGTGCACTGTTGAATCATGTATATGAGTATTAAGAATATAAATAGGGTAAATATAGTTGATTTTCATTCAGTATTATTTCACTTTTCACAACACAAGACAAAACCAGAGCCAGATGAGTCAAGACAGCGTCCGAAAGCAGCCCAGGCCGCCCAACCTGTCCCCTCTGGCCATCAAACATCTCTGGATTCGCACAGCGCTGACAGAGAAGATGCTGGACAAAATCGTTCTTTACTTGGTGGAGAACAGCAGGTGAAGAATTAATTAATGACAGAGATTGGTTCTGACAAGATATAGACTATACTAGCACACTGCTAAGAGCATACTGTGCAGTGCTGCCTACTTAAACAGTGTTAAATAGAATATAATAAATGGTTCAACAGCTATGTTGCATGTTTAATTCAGATCGGGGTGTTTTTATTTGTATTTCAGCAAGTTTTATGAAAGAGAGGCTCTCCTGAGAGATCCAGTTGACGGCCCGATCCTCGCATCTTTGCTTGGTATCAGCTTTGATATTTTTAAATTTGTATATTTAATGTTTTTAAAATATTATACAAATATACTCAAATATATATTTAACTGTATATCTTTGTGTAATTGCGATATTATGATGCATTGAGGTAAAGATTTCAGTGTTGTTTTTCCGTACACTCTTTCAGTCGGTCCATGTGCTTTGGAGTACACAAAAGCGAAGACGGCCAATCATTTTTGGACGGACCCATCAGCTGATGAATTGGTGCAGAGACACCGCATTCACAGCGGCCACTGCCGCCAAGATTCCCCCACCAAACGCCCTGCTCTAGTAAGCATTTAATGCTTTGGATTCGGTCCATAAGATCATGCAGTGCTCATTTCTCAAGTCAAACACGATGCAACTTAAAGGAGAATCTATCTGTCTGTCTGTCTGTCTTGTTTGGTTTCACAAAATCACAAATGCAATTAGACAGCAATGAGATCTCAATCTGTTGCTTTGTAGATTCAGAAGAGGCAGTCGAGCGGCAGTATGGATGACAGACCTTCTCTCTGGGCTCGGGATTACGTTGAATCCCTTCATCAAAATTCCAGAGCCACGTTGCTCTTTGGGAAGAACAATGTCCTCGTACAGCCGGTACGCCAGCTGTGAAATGTTACTTTGACGTGCGTGACGATACTGTAGCGATATGGCGTTTTAATTAAAGTGTGGCAATAAACCGTCTCTGGTTTTTTAGAGAGACGACATGGAAGCTATCCCAGGATACCTCTCTCTTCACCAGACGGCGGATCTTATGACACTAAAATGGACACCGAACCAGCTGATGAATGGAAACATGGGGGAGTTAGATTATGAGAAAAGGTGTGTTATGATGGTGACGTTGACTATGTGGATTTGTGTACATGATTTTGAACACTGGTGTCTCTTTATTTTCTTCATAGTGTGTACTGGGATTTTGCGATGGCCATTCGTCTAGAGGAGATTGTCTATTTGCACTGTCATCAGCAAGGTTTTTTAAAAAAAAATTTAATTAGTATATTGAGAACATTTAGACAACATGTATAAGAAAATCAAAAAAAAGCAAAAAACATTAAACTGATCTGAATCTGATTGTGTTCAGTGGACAGTGGTGGTACTGTGGTTTTGGTCAGCCAAGACGGCATCCAAAGACCTCCGTTTCGATTTCCAAAAGGAGGCCATCTGCTCCAGTTCCTCACGTGTCTGGAAACGGGCCTCCTTCCTCATGGACAGTTAGATCCTCCTCTGTGGTCCCAAAGAGGAAAGGTTCGCCGAACACTCATGCTTCATTAATTTGAATAAGAAACATTTTGTTTTGCAGACTTTTTTGTGTTCTTTCCCCAGGGAAAAGTCTTCCCAAAACTGCGTAAAAGGAGTCCACATGGATCCTGTGAGTCATTCTCAGACAAAGATGAAGACGAGGCCACAGATTACGTGTTTCGGATTATATATCCAGGCAGTCAGGAGTTTGGTATGTTAATGTCATGTTGATGTTGGTGTTTCATCCACAAGCAAGATTACAGTGAATGGAAACAGAAACAAATTTAAACAACGACATCATAAATGAGCAATATCACACTCGTAGCCATGATTCAGCCGTAGGTAATCACAGCGTGCTGATATACAGCCATATTGCATGTCTACGAGTGTGATAATGCATTTATACAACAGTTTGATGGCACAAGTGAGTAAATAAATAAGAAACAACAACGGAGAGTCTTTATAACCCTCTTTTGTGCAGAACTACTTCCTTCTGCCACGAGTGTATTACCTGCATCTGATATAGCATTCATTCCTCAGGTTGATGTCCGTAATATTATATCCTTTATAAAAAATCAGTTTGAATGTCCACAGAGGAAATATCTTTGTCCTTTTAAATGTTAAGAGGATTTCCCACATCGCTAAAGACAGTCTTTGCTGCCATTTAATGGCGTATTAATGTAACTTTCACTGAAATCGAAATCACAATCACTAACGGACCCTTTCTCAATACCAAATACGGCATATTATTTATAAAAAATAATCTTTATTAAACAAAATTTTCATCTACAACAATAGCCATTAGACAATAGGAAATAAACATAAGCAAACAATTCAGTCAAACGTACAAAAGCAGCGCTCTAGTATAGGATTTAAGTTAAATATAGCCTAAATATAAAGTTATGAAACTTAATTTTTCCTTTAACCCAAATCGATTTGCATCTGGAACAAATAATAGATTAATAAGACCGTTTGATATACCCGAATATGAAAAACGGTGCTCTACCAATACAAGAGGAGGTGCAACCGAAAATCAAGATTCAATTGAGCTGAACAAAGGTGCAACACTCACTCTTAAGAGCTCAAACGTTATTGCTTAAAAAAACATGACGTTTCGGCCTTCTAAGGCCTTCATCAGATGACAAGAGTAACAATCTCACACAGCTATGTTCACTCGGATAATCACCAACAGGTGTGCAACTCCACTCATTGAGAGGTAGTTTTCTAATAAGATTAGGGGACAAAAAGGCGAGGAAGCAGTTCAATGAATCAAACTTTAAAGAAAACATAGAAACTCAATGAAACAAGCTATAAATCAGTTTGATATACCCCAAATTAATTATATCTCATGTTTAACCACTATCTACATAAGAGCCAGCGGCAAATTTCCGAAGGACTGGCCGATATGAAGCTGTTCTCGGCGAGTACACGAGCACTAAATGATGATCTGGAGCTTGCATCTCTAAATGCGTCCAAACAAATTGTAAAATAGGCGCTATTTTTTATATACGAGTCTAAATAACTACATTCTCTCCTAAAAGACTCTTTAAACTACATTTCGTGCCACAACAACAGTAGTATTTATAAAAAGATGGTGGATTTTAATGTGGCCATTACAGTCGCCACAAGCGGAGTGATACAAACGGTGAAACATTTGAGTGCTGATAGTGGGGCAATATCGCACAGCTCTCAGCCAATCAGATTCGAGAACCAGAAAGAACTGTTGTATGAATTTTATCTTATGTCTTTTCCATATGGGTTTACATCTGACTAATGCATCTGTCTGAAGCAGGATGGCTTTGTTCACACTGGTGATGATGGTCATAAATATGATGCTAATTGATATTCTCAATATTAAAGTGGCACCAGAACTGATCGACCAGAGTGTGAATTTGTGGCAGCCCACACCCAGGAAGTCGTCTTGTTCTTCCTGTTCGCAGAACGGCTCGTCGGATGGTGGACTACCCAATGGATGCAACCATGACAGGCTAGTCTGAATTTGTGATGTGTGCAATATGAAATAAGCTACTATATGGTTTTAGCCTGACTGCAGATGTCTGTGTGAAACAGGGCGCCGCTGAAGTTACTCTGTGAGACCATGAAGCACCAGATCATTTCCCGGGCTTTCTACGGCTGTATGTGTCACATGAGATTTATGGTTTTGTGATGCTCTTTCTCATGCACTTTCTCATGACCTGTTGTGTCCCTTCAAGGGTTGGCGTACTGCCGTCACCTGTCCACGGTCCGCACGCACCTGTCGGCTCTGGTGAACGCCACTATTGTTGAGCCCGACATCCCTTATGATGCCAGAGGCGGTCTGTCTGCAGAAGTGTGGAAGATGTTCCTACAGGACAGCACTGTATGTGACCTTCACTATTTAGTGTACTTACTCCACAGCCTCATGAATAATCAGATGATATCTTCTGTACATCAGGACCGACTTTCTTCTGCTGAACACAAAAGAATGTGGGTGACCAAACAGTTGAAGGTCCCCATTGACTTCCAGTGTATTTTTTTTTTCCTACTATGGAAGCCAATGGCTACGGTTGTCACAGTTAGGTTGTAGGAAGAACAGGAGGATGAAGATCAGGTTCAAAAAGGCTTTAATAATCCATACGATGCAAACAATCCAAAAGGCAGGCGAACAAACTTAACATTAACGTGACTAGACCAATAAGAACTGAAAACACAGCAACTTAAATAGTAAGGCAAACAAGGTGATTAATCACGAACAGCTGAACAGAATGTCTAATCATGATCTATACCATAGTAACTAAAGAATACCGGGAAACTAGAACAAAAGAAACATGTGACTGATAATAAACAAACTAAAAGTCCATGAAAATGAATTTAACATAACAGAATGTCTAATCATGATCTATACCATAGTAACTAAAGAATACCGGGAAACTAGAACAAAAGAAACATGTGACTGATAATAAACAAACTAAAAGTCCATGAAAATGAATTTAACATAACATAACCGTGACAGTACGCCCCCTCCTAGAAGGCGCGAACAGTGTGGCGATGTCTGACGGTCCGAGGGAGCCCTGCAAGGCCGAATGGCCGATAGTCACTGCCGCAAATGAGGGTGGAAGAAGTGTCGGTGTAGGAGTCAGGAACACCAGTTGAGGTGGAGCAGCACACTCTGAGACTGTAGGCAGAGCCACAGGCTCATGATGCCCATGAAGAAGTGGTTCCCGACAGGTCTGCTAAGTGCCCACGCCACTGAGAGGAGGTGGTGGTGATGCAGCGGGACTGATGGGGAACACTGATGAATGGGTGGCAGGAGAGACTGAGAACTGAAGGGCAGATGGGAGAATAGAACAAAACCCAGCAAAAAACAATGCAGTCCTTACCTCGGGTACAGGCTCACCAGTCGTGGCAGGTGGAAGCATCCAGTCTGAAGGTAGGGATCCGGAGGCCAGAGGTTGAGCTGGGGTGACTGAGGGCGGCGGTGAAGCCTTTGGGAGGGTGGAGCTATCTGAAGCTGAAGGGGCGGAGGGCCGGAGAGCAGCGAACGGTGTGGCGATGTCTGACCCGGGTGGAGCTGACGGTCCGAGGGAGCCCGGCAAGGCCGAATGACCGATGGTCACTGCCGGAAACGAGGGTGGATAAAGCGCCGGCATAGGAGTCAGGACGACCGGTTGAGGTGAAGCAGCATACTCTGAGACTGTAGGCAGAGCCACAGGCTCATGATGCCCATGAGGAAGTGGTTCCCGACAGGTCTGCTAAGTGCCCACGCCACTGAGAGGAGGTGGTGGTAATGCAGCGGGACTGATGGGGAACACTGACGAATGGGTGGCAGGAGAGGCTGAGGACTGAAGGGCAGATGGGAGAATAGAACAAAACCCAACAAAAAACAATGCAGTCCTTTCCTCGGGTACAGGCTCACCAGTCGTGGCAGGTGGAAGCATCCAGTCTGAAGGTAGGGATCCGGAGGCCAGAGGTTGAGCTGGGGTGACTGAGGGCGGCGGTGAAGCCTTTGGGAGGGTGGAGCTATCCGAAGCTGAAGGGGCGGAGGGCCGGAGAGCAGCGAACGGCCCGCAAGTCCGCAGCAAAGGTGTGGCGATGTCTGACCTGGGTGGAGCTGATGGTCCGAGGGAGCCTGGCAAGGCCGAATGGTCAGTGGTCACTGCTAGAAACGAGGGTGGAAGAAGCATTGGCATAGGAGTCAGGACGACCAGTTGAGGGGGAGCAGCGCACTGTAGGCACTGATGAATGGGTGGCAGGAGAGGCTGAGGACTGAAGGGCAGATGGGAGAATAGAACAAAACCCAACAAAAAACAATGCAGTCCTAATGGCTGTTTCAAGAGGTGGTGGGAGAGGGAGGCTGGGTGGGGTTAACAAGACTGAAGTTGAAACACATAATGGCTGGATCAAGGGAAACAGGGAATCCATCTCTCCACACTCATCAAAATCATCCATTAAGTCCAGCCGGTGCTCTCTCTCAGTAGCGAGGCTCGTATCCATTCCCTCGTATACCATGAGGACTCCCACGGCGATGGTGACGTCGGCTCACACCCCTGGTCAGACACCTCAAGGTGCTTCGGCTCCGGGGCGATGGTATGTGCTGACCTCCTTTCCTCGGGTACATGCTCACCGGTCATGGGAAGTGGAAGCATCCAGTCTGCGGGGGTCAGGCTGATCTGTAACCCTAGTAACTAAAGAGGAACTAGAACAAAAGAAATGCGACTTAAGATAAACAGACTAAAAGTCCATGAAAATTAATTTAACAGAACATAACTGTGACAACGATCAACTGTCTCGTCAAAATATCTTCTTTTGTGTTCAACAGAAGACAGAAACTCATACAGGTTTGGAACAACATGAGGATGAGTAAATGATGACAGAATTTTCATATTTGGGTGAACTATTCCTTTAGGGTTAGTTCACCCAAAAATGAAAAGTATCCCATAAGTTACTCACTCTCAAGCCATCCTAGGTGTAGATGACTATCTTCTTTCAGCCAAACACAATTAGAGTTATATTAAAAAATATTCTGGCTCTTCCCAGCTTCATAATGGGAGTGAATGGTACCTGAGATTTTGAAGCCTAAAAACATAAAAGTAATCCAAACAACTCAAGGGGTTAATAAAGGCCTTCTGAAGCGAACCAAAGCGTTTTTGTAAGAAAAATATCCATATTTATAACTTTATAAGCTAGAATCACTGGCTTCTGTACACAAGTCAATTCCGGTGGAAGAGTGAACTTTGTTGGAGGAGCTTGAGTTTCTTGCCTACTGTATTTGTTTGAACCACGAGAGGAGTCTACTCTTACCTAAGCTTACACTACTCCTACATCCTACGTCATATGGATGTGCTTTTTGGGGCTTCAACATTTCGGGTTACTATTCACTCCCGTTATAAAGCTTGGAAGAGCCAGAATATTTTTTAATGTAACTCCGATTGTGTTTGACTGAAAGAAGAAAGTCATATACACCTAGGATGGCTTAAAGGTGAGTAAATTATGGGATACTTTTCATTTTTGGGTGAACTAACCCTTTAAGAATGAAGTCATATTGTAAAGTGTTACCATAAAAACATGTAAAATATTAACAAGAACTATAATAGTATCTCAATGATGCTTGCGCAGGCATACGACGAGGAGGAACTTCTTCGGCTGGTATATTATGGTGGCGTGGATCCTTCACTACGGAAAGAGGTCTGGCCATTTCTCTTGGGCCACTATCAGTTCACCATGAGCCTTAACGAACGCAAAGAGGTGAGCGAATGCGACTTTGTGATCGAGACCAAAGCAGAAGCAGAATAACCCTGCTGTACTCTCTCTAGGTGGACGAGCAGATTCGAGCGTGTTACGAGCAGACCATGAGCGAGTGGTTGGGATGTGAAGCCATTGTGCGTCAGCGTGAGAAGGAACAACACGCTGCCGCTCTGGCTAAATGCGCGTCCGGCGCCAGCGTGGACTGTGGATCGCGCCAGGACTCCACCATCAGCACGGATGTAAATGTTTACGCTCGAGTCGCCTACGCACATCAGATGTACTGCAAATGTACAGTGATGTTTGCATGCAGGTTTATTGAGTGACGCTGTGTTTCTCTCTCCAGTCTTCTCAGAGCAGCAGCTCCGATAAACAGAGTCACGCAGGATCACACAGCGACAGCAGCACTCAGGTGATCACATTAAAAACACCGTCAAGTTTCAATCAGTCACATACGTGTCATACAGTATGAACACAGAGCTATAAACTGAATGTAAAGATCATTCACAGATAATTTGATCTTTGAATTTGGTGAGAATTGTTCATTGAGATCTCAGACTTTACATGTAATTATGTAATCAGATTCCAAAAATTAAGTACTTGTAATTAGATTATATTACATTTTAAAACACTTGTAATCAGATTACAGTTACTTTTTTATTGATTTCATTGATAAATGTGGGTGGAGTCAAAATAATATTAACCACTAATATCATAAACTGATATTTGCGAAATTCACAAATCCTTGTGTATAAAATCAAATCCTGCATTACTGTTCTGTCTTTCAGCCATGCTGGTTTTAGGTTTTCTGATTTTGCTTTTCCTGTCTCAGGTGTTTGGGTCTGTCGATGAGGTTGACCCGATTGAATCAGAGCCCAAACCAAAAGATGAGAAGCCACAGCCCAAAATCCCAAACGGCACTTTTCCGAATTGCACTAGTTCTCCAGACTCTGGGCACCCGTCGTCTCGTAACTTCTCCGTGACTTCTGCTCTCTCAGACTGCTCTCCGAGCACAGAGGAGACGTCCACACAAGACTCAGGGCCCAAAACCGCAGCACGAGATCAGACCGACCTGGATAAGAAGGCCAAAGAGGATCTACCAGAAAACAGCTTGACTACTAATGCTGTAGTTTCACAAACAGAGAGCGTCTGTTCAGAAGGCGAGTCAGTAAAACCTCTAGAAAGTGAAGAACTCCAGACTTCTGAAGCTCCTAGGACTGAAACGCGGCAAGAAGTAGATTCAGAGAAAGATGCAAATGCAAAAAACGCAACTCAAGAAAACACAGAAGCTAAAATGCAACCCAGTGCCAGAAATTCTGAAGAAAATGAAAATGAATGTGAACTTTGTTCACCAAAAGATCCCGTTGAAGAAATGACAAAATCCTCCAAATCAAAGGAGGTTGAGATTGAATCTTCACCATCTGGGGAATCAAAGACGGACAAAGAAACAGATTTGAAAGTGAACGAAAGCCAGGACGATCCAAAACCGATTGATAAGGAATCATCACTGGACATCTCTCAAATGGATGAATGTTCATCTGAACCACAGAATGTGACACAAACCATGACTGAAGCTGAATCCATCAGCATGCCGCAAACAATCAACTGGGACGCTGATCACAGTAGGATAATAATCAAACAAATCACCGAATCCGAGAGCTGCGGTCCCATCACCTCCCTATCAAAACAATCTCCAGACATGTCCGACGACTCGCCGTCGGCTTTGGAAATGGAGGAGATTGCCTCATCTGTGGTTTATATGTCCTCAGAGAGTAACAGGACACCTCTGATGTTGGCTCGTCCCATGGCATCGTCCGGGGAGAAACCGCCCGTGGGAATGCCTGCTTTGGAGCTCTGCATGGATCCGGGCGTTAACACGACCCCGGAGGGAACGGATTCGGCGCTCTCAGAGGAGGAACCGGAGATGGAAAACTTATTCCCCAAACCAGATTGTCTAGCGGTCACAGGAGACAAGACTGACGTGGCGTCTCCAGTGTCATCCATCGGGACAACCTACTCGGTATGTCACCTAAAACATTCTCAGTTTAAAGGGATTGTTCGGGAAACAATTACTTTCTGTCTTCCATAAAACACATTCTTTTAGTTTAGTTTATGACTCCCATTGTTTTTTTTTCCTTGATACTAGTATTTTTTTTTGTGTGTGTGTGTTTACTGTGTTTTTTCTTTGCGTTTTCTTTTTCTTTTGAACGTGTGGCCATTTTGGTCTTTGATTGTTTGTGTTTGTTTACTGTGTTCCTCTAATAGTGTGTGATCTTCAAAGGCATTTTTTCTTCTCGTTTCTTTTACAGCAGGAGCTGGTAGACCTGTACACACTCAATCTACATCGCATTGACAAAGACGTCCAGCGATGTGACAGAAACTACTGGTATTTTACCCCTGCAAACCTTGAGAAATTGCGCAACATTATGTGCAGGTAAAATAAAGCAAGGTTTATTGAAAGAGTCTCTTCTGCTCACCAAGGCTGCATTTATTTGATCAAAAATACAGAAAAAATAGTGAAATATTATTTTAATTTAAATCAGCTGTTTTCTATGTGAATATATAGTAAAGTGTAATTTATTCCAGTGATCAAAGCTGAATTTACTCCAGTCTTCAGTGTCACATGATCCTTCAGAAATCATTCTAATATCATGATTTGCTGCTCAAGAAACATTTATGATTATCATCTTTCTGCTTCATATTTCTGTGACACCCCCCCCCCCCACACACACACACACAATTCTTTGATTAATAGAAAGTTCAAAAGAACAACATTTATTCAAAAATAGAAATTTATTGCATCCTTGCTAAATTAATATATTAATTAATTAAAAAAAAAAAAACTTTTGAATGGTAACGTATAATAAATAAAATAAACGTGCAGCATTACACTGATTGACTTCCCATCTGAAAGAAAATGAGAATGTTATCATGTTTTTGTGTCCTAAGTTATGTGTGGCAGCACCTTGACATTGGATATGTCCAGGGAATGTGTGACTTACTAGCACCCCTGCTGGTCATCCTGGATGATGGTACATTAACTTTAAGTCTTACCTTATTTACTTGTGACCCCTATGATCTCTTAATTATAAAAATGTTTTTTTCCCCCTCTGAAATTTGATTGCTCTTATATTATTTTGTCATATCATATGTCAGTTTTGTTGGGAAAATTATTTATTGTGATTATTAATTTAATTATTTGTTGAACAATGGTGTATTTTATGTTGCTGTTGCCAGTATTTAATAAAAAAGAATTGCAAGTTTTTTTAGGCACTAATTCATGCTGTGCCTGAAAACACTTAAAATATTGTAATTTTAAACTAAAGCAATACTGTAAGCCTATTTTGTATTACCAAGTGTATAATGTTTCTGAATCATCTGGTTTTAAATTAGAGGCCATGGCCTTCAGCTGCTTCACTGAGCTCATGAAACGAATGAACCAGAACTTCCCTCATGGTGGAGCCATGGACACACACTTCGCCAATATGCGTTCCCTCATCCAGGTTTCACCCACAATCACACGCACACTTATTAAACACACTATTGCGCTGAAGTTTTAGACAGTGTGTGTGTGTGTTTCTGTTTCATGATTCTGTCAAACTTCTTCAGATTCTGGACTCAGAGCTCTTTGAGCTGATGCAGCAGAACGGAGACTACACACACTTCTACTTCTGCTACCGCTGGTTCCTCCTGGACTTCAAGAGAGGTGAGTGCATCGATGCCACAGTGCAAAAACATCACTTTATACTGTTTCTTTTATTGCACTTTAATTTATTTGCATCTGTAGATTTAAATTACATTACATATCTTTAAAGAGTTTTTTCTCCACTTCAGTATCACTTACATACACCAAACTTTACAGTTTTATTTCTGTCTATATTCTGAAGGGTTTTACTGAGGGGTTTGTTCATAAACCATTTGCCTGATTTTATACGACATTTTATTATTAAAAACATGGTGAAAATTTATTTTTTTCTGTCATATCTTTAAAAAGTTTTTTCTCCACTTCAGCAGCACTTACATGCACCAAACTTTATAGTTTCATTCCTATCTATATTCTGAAGATTTTTACTGAGGGGATTGTTCATATATCATTTGCCTGATTTTATACAACATTTTATCACTAAAAACAAGGTGAAAATGTTTTTTGTTTTTTTTCTTGCATATCTTTAAAGAGTTTTTTCTCCACTTCAGCAGCACTTACATACACCAAACTTTACAGTTTTATTCCTGTCTATATTGTGAAGGTTTTTACTGAGGGGTTTGTTCATATATCATTTGCCTGATTTTATACAACATTTTATCACTAAAAACAAGGTAAAAAAATTTTTTTTTTTCTTGCATATCTTTAAAGAGTTTTTTCTCCACTTCAGCAGCACTTACATACACCAAAACTTACACATTTATTCCTATCTATATTGTGAAGGTTTTTACTGAGGGGTTTGTTCATAAATCATTTGCATGATTTTATGCAACAATTTATTATTAAAAACATGGTGAAAATTTATTTTTTCTGTCATATCTTTAAAAAGTTTTTTCTCCACTTCAGCAGCACTTACAAACACCAGACTTTATAGTTTCATTCCTATCTATATTCTGAAGATTTTTACTGAGGGGTTTGTTCATAAATCATTTGCCTGATTTTATACGACAATTTATTATTTAAAAACATGGTGAAAATTTATTTTTTCTGTCATATCTTTAAAAAGTTTTTTCTCCACTTCAGTATCACTTACATACACCAAACTTTACAGTTTCATTGCTATCTATATTCTGAAGGTTTTTACTGAGGGGTTTGTTCATAAATCATTTGCCTGATTTTATACGACATTTTATTACTAAAAATATGGTGAAAATGTTTTTTTTTTTCTGGCTGTTGATAGTATTTTCTGATTTATGGGGTTATAAAAAGAGAAATCCATAATCCCCTCAGTAAAAACCTTTAACTCTAATATGCCAACAAAATGAAAGAATAATTTTGAATCTGGATATATCAAATGTTCAGATTAATGTTCTGGAAATGTATACAGATTAGTGCATATTTAATATATAATGATATAATGCCTCATTTCCATATTTAGACATAACATTTAAAACAACTTTTGTAATTCAAAACAAAACACAGTCTTAACATACTGTGATTAATCAACTGGGGAAGTATGGTGATATCTGTTAGTTAAAAAGTTTACCATATTCTCCTGTAGTGTCTTGCCTTAAAATGATTTTTTAGGAATCTTTCTTTTTGCAATTAATTTTGGTGCCACTAGTGCTGCAAAACTTAAACACTTTCCAACTGATGCGCTTAAATTGAGTGAATCCTTTTGTTTTCCTGTTTCTAAGAAATGGTGTATGATGACGTGTTCTCTGTGTGGGAGACCATCTGGGCCGCCCGTTACGCCTCCTCTGAGCACTTTGTGCTCTTCATCGCACTGGCATTGGTGGAGCTTTACCGAGACATTATTCTGGAGAACAACATGGATTTCACAGACATCATCAAGTTCTTTAACGGTACGCTGACTATTAAATATCTATCAAATGCAGTGATGCAAAATCCCACAATAGCTGTTTCCTTCCACCTATTTTTATACAAATTTTGGGTTATCGCATTAAAAAAAAGCGACTTAAGATGAAGCTAAAATCCCAACTTTGAGATGAAAACATTGCTAATGACATGCTGTTGATTATTATGTTTTCATATAGAAATGGCTGAACATCATGATGTCCCAAAGCTGCTTGTCATGGCTCGAGACCTGGTACACAAGGTCCAGATCCTGATTGAGAACAAGTGAATCAACCTCCTTCTCATTCTGCCTTCCATTATCAATCTAAAGACACTCTGTGTCTGTTTTTGGCCATTATGAGAAAACAAAACCTACAGTAAATGCCAAACCAGTGTTTTCATCTGCCCAGATTTTAATGTTAATATTTATTATATTTAATATTATAATATAGAGTGTGTATATTGAAATAGGAAGTTGGGGTGGGACATATCAGTGTTTTGTTTTTTTAAATAGCCCACTTGATTGAAAAAAACAATGAGTGCAAGATGAGAAACATTTTAAATCCCTATACATACAGTTTATTTAGTCAGATTAGCACTGACATATCAATGGACTCAAAGCTAAAGACATAAACTACAAGCCACAAAACACTGATTTTGATTTCATGGGGTCCGTAAGAGTAAATATGACTAAGAAAATATCAGAGATAAAGAGAGCTATTATAGAAAAAATGTAGGATACTTGGAGAATAGTTTTATACGAGGTGGATGTAAACAAAGAACTATGAAATATATAAAGATGATCTATGAATGGCAGTGATGTGCGACTCAGTGACTCAGATTTTCTAAAAGCACAAAGTAATGCTGTATATTTATTTATTTTTTAAATGTATGAAAATTAGACATAATCATTATTGCAGATGTTTAGCGTACTTCACACATCACTTCATGATATTTGCACGGAAAAATTGCTGTCAGGTTTATCAGACTCACATGGGGATGAAAGTGAATTATTGTAATTTTCAGTGGGGTGAAAATCAGTTCATATTTGACCTCTAAATACAAAGGAAAAAATAAAAAATTATATTTGCATTCTACTTTTAGGAGTATTTAGATTTTTGCATATTTGCGAAAATATAGTAAATCATTATTGTAATGCATTTTTTTTTTTTTTTTAATTAGCAAAAAGGCTGTAGAATAAACACTATCCTGATATAAATTGAAATCATAATTATATATATATATATATATATATAAAAAGAAAGAGTCACATTACAGTAATGAAAAACTGAGAAATTGTACAATAAATACAAAGAAAAACTAAGAAATTAAATTTGTATTCTACTTTTAGGAGCAGTAAGATTTTTGCATATTTGCGAAAATATTTTTCATTATTGTAATACATTTTTTATTTAAATGAGCAAAATAATATATATATATATATATTGCAGTAACAAAAAAAAATTATTTATTTATTTAGACTGTAAAATGGTCTTAAAAATAGGCTGAATTTTCTTTATGCAATTTATCTTTATTTATTATTATTTTTCTTCCTTTTGATTTTGAGGTAAAATGTGACCCGGCCATGTTCACTCATTTCCCGTCAGGTTTTTTCATCACTCAGATAATCTGTTGTGCTGCTACACAATGACGTACCTCACTCAGTGAACCAACTCTACTGTAAAAACAATCGATCACCAGAGATATTTTCATTTGTATGTATCTTTTTGCCTTAAGTTTCTCTGTTCAGGGACGTGTGTGGTGGGCGCTTGTCACGAAGTTCATTACAGATGTTCATGTTTATCTGATTCAGTATATGCCATATAGTGTGTGTGTGTGTGTGTGTGTGTGTGTGTGTGCGAGGGAGTGTGTACAGATGTGCTCTACTACCAGCAGCCAAACTTTTGTATGGTGTCCCAAACTTTTAGCACTTGTTAGATTTGATGTGATTGTAGTAACCTGCTAAAACACGTGTAATTCAGAGCGACTGTCATAAACACTAACTCCCCCATCATATGCCATATGATCTCTTTATCATCTCTCTCTGTATTTATTGCTGTTTTATGCCCTGTAACATTAGCTTACATTGAATGACGCTGTATGTAGTTTACAATATAAAAATATCTACAAATGTTGGACGTGTGAATTGTAAAAACTTCAACTGATCAATGTATTCAGCTCACAGCCTCAGTGACACGAACTACAGACAACATTAGACACAAAAGATTTGTTGAAATTGTATTGGAAACCTATATATTTTTATTGTACTCTGTGAAACTATATAGTATATTGTCAGAATACTGTGTGCTGCATATGATATAATCTGTATTATAATATTTAATAAATGTATGTGTTGACTGTTTTTTGTGATGCATCATGCTTTACTTAACTGGTGGGAAAATATACATGCATATATAATGTACATAATGTAAAAATTAATTATTCAAGTGCCTTTGTACAAACAATATTAGAAATATATTAAATATACAACATTTAATAATAAAACTATAATGAAGTGCTGAGCACAATACAAATGAAATACTAAGGAAGTACATAACCACAAAAAAATCATGTATTTCTTCAGTAAATA
This sequence comes from Elopichthys bambusa, assembly GCA_037101425.1. Classification (NCBI taxonomy): domain Eukaryota; kingdom Metazoa; phylum Chordata; class Actinopteri; order Cypriniformes; family Xenocyprididae; genus Elopichthys; species Elopichthys bambusa. The sequence goes on from CM074433.1 coordinate 46,295,933, forward strand.
CTGACCTTCAGCATGTTCCTTTTTTATTAACTATTTTTCTATTTATTAATGTGAAGATAGAAATGGTTCAACTTCAGTAAGTACTGACCTTCAGCACTTTGCTATTATTATCAACTATTTTTATTTATTTATTTTTCTGAAGAATGAAATTGTTCCTCATTTTTCAGTAAATATTGACCTTCACGTTGCTCTTTTTATTAACTATTTTTCTATTTATTTTATTTATTTATTTGTTATTTTTGTGGAGAATTAAATGGTTCTACGTCTTCAGTAAATATTGACCTTTAATACTTTACTATTTTTATTAACTTTATTTATTTTTCTGAAGAATGAAAGTGTTCCTCATTTTTCAGTAAATATTGACCTTCGGCACTTTGCTATTTTTATTATTTATTTAAATATTTTTTCTGAAGAATGAAATTGTTCCTCATTTTTCAGTAAATATTGACCTTCACGTTGCTCTTTTTATTAACTATTTTTCTATTTATTAATGTGAAGATAGAAATGGTTCAACTTCAGTAAGTACTGACCTTCAGCACTTTGCTATTATTATCAACTTTTTTTATTTATTTATTTTTGTGGAGAATTAAATGGTTCTACGTCTTCAGTAAATATTGACCTTCACGTTGCTCTTTTTATTAATTATTTTTCTATTTTATTTATTTGTTATTTTTGTGAAGAATTAAATTGTTCTACGTCTTCAGTAAATATTGACCTTTAATACTTTACTATTTTTATTAACTATTTTTTATTTATTTATTTTTCTGAAGAATGAAAGTGTTCCTCATTTTTCAGTAAATATTGACCTTCGGCACTTTGCTATTTTTATTATTTATTTAAATATTTTTTCTGAAGAATTAAATGGTTCTACGTCTTCAGTAAATATTGACCTTCACGTTGCTCTTTTTATTAACTATTTTTCTATTTATTTTTCTATTTTATTTATTTATTTGTTATTTTTGTGAAGAATGAAATGGTTCTACGTCTTCAGTAAATATTGACCTTTAATACTTTACTATTTTTATTAACTTTATTTATTTTTCTGAAGAATGAAATTGTTCCTCATTTTTCAGTAAATATTGACCTTCGGCACTTTGCTATTTTTATTATTTATTTAAATATTTTTTCTGAAGGATGAAATGGTTCCTCATTTTTCAGTAAATATTGACCTTCACGTTGCTCTTTTTATTAACTATTTTTCTATTTATTTTATTTATTTATTTGTTATTTTTGTGGAGAATTAAATGGTTCTACGTCTTCAGTAAATATTGACCTTTAATACTTTACTATTTTTATTAACTATTTTTTATTTATTTATTTTTCTGAAGAATGAAATTGTTCCTCATTTTTCAGTAAATATTGACCTTCGGCACTTTGCTATTTTTATTAACGATTTATTTATTTATTATTTTTGTGGAGAATGAAATGGTTCTACGTCTTCAGTAAATACTTATCTTTAATACTTTAGTATTTTTATTAACTTTATTTATTTTTCTGAAGAATGAAATTGTTCCTCATTTTTCAGTAAATATTGACCTTCACTTTGCTATTTTTATTATTTATTTAAATATTTTTTCTGAAGGATGAAATGGTTCTACGTCTTCAGTAAATATTGACCTTCACGTTGCTTTTTTTTATTAACTATTTTTCTATTTTATTTATTTGTTTGTTATTTTTGTGAAGAATTAAATTGTTCTACTTCTTCAGTAAATATTGACCTTCAGCACTTTGCTATTTTTATTAACGATTTATTTATTTGTTTGTTATTTTTGTGAAGAATTAAATGGTTCTACGTCTTCAGTAAATACTGACCTTTAATATTTTACTATTTTTATTAACTATTTTTTATTTATTTATTTTTCTGAAGAATGAAATTGTTCCTCATTTTTCAGTAAATATTGACCTTCGGCACTTTGCTATTTTTATTATTTATTTAAATATTTTTTCTGAAGGATGAAATGGTTCCTCATTTTTCAGTAAATATTGACCTTCACGTTGCTCTTTTTATTAACTATTTTTCTATTTATTAATGTGAAGATAGAAATGGTTCAACTTCAGTAAGTACTGACCTTCAGCACTTTGCTATTATTATCAACTTTTTTTATTTATTTATTTTTGTGGAGAATTAAATGGTTCTACGTCTTCAGTAAATATTGACCTTCACGTTGCTCTTTTTATTAATTATTTTTCTATTTTATTTATTTGTTATTTTTGTGAAGAATTAAATTGTTCTACGTCTTCAGTAAATATTGACCTTTAATACTTTACTATTTTTATTAACTATTTTTTATTTATTTATTTTTCTGAAGAATGAAAGTGTTCCTCATTTTTCAGTAAATATTGACCTTCGGCACTTTGCTATTTTTATTATTTATTTAAATATTTTTTCTGAAGGATGAAATGGTTCCTCATTTTTCAGTAAATATTGACCTTCACGTTGCTCTTTTTATTAACTATTTTTCTATTTATTTTTCTATTTTATTTATTTATTTGTTATTTTTGTGGAGAATTAAATGGTTCTACGACTTCAGTAAATATTGACCTTTAATACTTTACTATTTTTATTAACTTTATTTATTTTTCTGAAGAATGAAATTGTTCCTCATTTTTCAGTAAATATTGACCTTCACTTTGCTATTTTTATTATTTATTTGTTATTTTTGTGGAGAATTAAATGGTTCTACGTCTTCAGTAAATATTGACCTTCGGCACTTTGCTATTTTTATTATTTATTTAAATATTTTTTCTGAAGGATGAAATGGTTCCTCATTTTTCAGTAAATATTGACCTTCACGTTGCTCTTTTTATTAACTATTTTTCTATTTTTCTATTTTATTTATTTATTTGTTATTTTTGTGGAGAATTAAATGGTTCTACTTCTTCAGTAAATATTGACCTTCACGTTGCTCTTTTTATTAATTATTTTTCTATTTTATTAATTTGTTATTTTTGTGGAGAATTAAATGGTTCTACGTCTTCAGTAAATGTGGACCTTTAGCACTTCTTTTATGTTTATTAACTACTTTAAAGAATGAAATGGTTTTGTAAAAAAAGATTTAAAAGAGAGAGAACGGTCTAAAATGCAAGTATTACAGATTTTTCTGTAATAATATTTCATTATTTTGTCTTTATTTTATTTTTTATTTTTTTATTTTAGTGAAGTCCCGTTTTTGTCCTTGAAGACTTTTATTACGCGGCTGCTGGCGTGACGTGATCATCACGCGCCACCTCGTGGTATCGGCAAAGTCAAGGGAGATCGCGGAATAAACAGCGAGGTCTGATTACATTAAACCCGCACGCTGTGTTTGCTCAGAGGGTTGTGAAGATGAACAGTGTCGGCGAGGGCTGCACGGAGCTCAAGCGCGAGTACGATCAGTGTTTTAACCGCTGGTTCGCCGAGAAATTCCTGAAAGGAGACCGCAGCGCAGATCCGTGCAGCGAGCTATTCCTCAAATACCACACGTGTGTTCAGGTACATATATGTGCATGTGAACCATTGCGTGTGTAGAGGTGCATGGGATGAGAAAACGCTTGCAGCTTGTGCCTCAAAACCTAGTGAGCTTCCTGTCTAGACAGCAGTAGTTTCGATCCCGTCTCTGTCAATCACGGATGCTCTGATGTGTGTTCACAGAAAGCCATCAAGGAGAAGGACATCCCTATAGAAGGTGTGGAGTTCATGGGCCCAAACAGAGAGAAACCCGGCAGCTGATGGCCTGATGTTCACCTGAACGTGACCGGATGTTGTTTTATTTAAACGAGGACAGATATGTTGCCTTCATCAGGACGCTCGGACACACAGACTGCATCACTGACCCTTTGATGAACAAATACTGTTGAGACTAAAACTGTACATTCAGTGCATTGCTTATTAAATAGGGATTATGTGGCATGTTTGAGCTGTCAGCATCACTGAGGCGGGGAAATGCATGTGTGCATTAAAATGAAACCAGCCAGGTGCAGCTGTCTGTCATGTGCCTCAGAAGATGTTTGTTAATGTACAACATATACATATGAGCTCATGTTGTTCGGAGTGGGTGCATTATTTTTACTTTCATTGTTTTATTTTTATTTTTAATTGCAAGCCAACAATGAAAACAATTGTTTAAGTTCTGTCCAAATGGCCTCAAGGATTTGAACACTGGTACCAATTTGTTTTGAGTGTAATTAAATTTAAATTAATTAAATAAAAACTATAAATGGATTTCAGGTAGTGATGACAAAGCTTTTTGAATCTTGAATTGAGATATAGATTATATATATATATATATATATATATATATATATATATATATATATAAGATATATAGATATGTATATAGATTAGATATATATAGATTAGATTAGATATATATATATATATATATATATAGATTAGATATATATATCTAATCTATATATATATATCTAATCTATATATGATTAGATTTATATATATATATAGATTAGAGATATAGATATGCATATAGATTAGATTATATATATATATGTATAGATTATATATATATATAGATTATATATATATAGATTAGATATATATAGATATATATATATAGATTAGATTATATATATATATATATATTGGTGTGTATAATAAATTATTATTATTAATGCAAAAATGAGGAATTATAGTCTACTAGAAAAAGCAGGTTCTTAAAGTCCCCCTGAAATCAAAATGTACGTTTTTTAGCTTTTAGTATGAATATGTTAGCCTTAAAGTTATGAATGACAAAATTCGCATTTAGGAGATATAAGCATTCAAAACTTACAGTCTCTCACTTCCGCTAAAATGGATCACGGATTTTCGTGACATCACATCGCACTTCAGTTTCTCGTCAAATCTTCAGTCCAATCAAATGCTGTCTAGAATCTGAAGTCCCGCCTCCTCCTACACAGACGCTGAAGCTGCGGCTGACATTGGTCATTAGCTCACACATTTACTAGTTTCTACATGGTGAACGGCACATAGTGCACTATATAGAGAATAGGGAGCGATTTTGATGCGAATGAAGTCCGTTTTCGTGTTAGTTTCACGTGAGCCGCCGTAACGCGAGCACAGTCTGCTCTGGTCCAGAGACCACAGAATGCTGTGTATTAAAGCAATATAAAGCACATTAACGAGGAGAAACGGTTAGAGATTAGAAAGAAACTGAGGTCTTAACAGCTCTGGCCGACATAAACGGAATGCTATTGGCTATTTTAAAAAGGGGGCGGGGCTGTTTAATATATCATCTTCCTGTTTCACTTGAAATTACGTCAACACGCTGAATAATGCTGCTTGTTCCAACGCTCCTCAGTGGACCCTGATAAGACATGTTTTTGCTGTTCTTGTTGCATTTACACGGCTTTAACCAGCAGATGTCCTCAGCATGCTACGTTTCGAGTGAATAGCTAGTGTAATCGATCTATTCTAACAGTGAATTTAGCTGACGAAGTCAATAGAGTGCAATAAAAACAACACTTACCCCCGGTTTCACAGACAAGGCTTAAGCTAGTCCTAGACTAAAATGCATGTTTGAGATGTTGTAACTGAAAGTAATCTGTACTAACAGATCTTAAAATATGTCAGTGCCATTGTTTTGTCTCAAGATGCACACCAGTTTCTAGCGAACGTTTATTAAAAGCTACTTAAATATCCTAATTGAACTAAGGCTAAATCCTGGTTTAGGCTAAGCCCTGTCTGTGAAACCGGGCCCTAGTCTTTTTCACTGCAGTTTCAAAGGAAGCAAGACAATGTTGTCGAAACTAGCGCTGGATACCTGAGGTAGCGGTTTGCTAGCCGGGCATTATGATCTCATTGTTAATACTTCTCACCATTTATTCCGAGGGTATGGTCGATTGTTTTCCATATATCCATTTTCTTTAAACTATCCTTAAAAAGGGGGTTTGACTTATCAAACAGTGGTGGCTTTTTCTGGACCTCAGCGATTAACCTCTCCGCGATGTCGTCCGCCATTTTAAATTCCATTTAAATTAGAATCGATTCTGATTGGCTGTCTGTTTTATCGTTCAGCAGCTGGAAAAAAAAATCGTTCTGAAACTGAAAGTGATCCCAATGATATATCGTTTCTCTATTGCTGTGGTGTGGACAGTGCTATTCTTTTATATTTACATCGATTTTTAGAACTATGTAGTTATCGTTCTTGGTGTGAACGGGCCTTAACCCCAAAATGTGCATTTGTGAATAAAAAAAATAAAATAAAAAATTAACAATGTACTGAATACGAGAATTTGAGTTGTGATAAATAATAGAAAAATGATATTAAAAGTTTTAATACATATTCTGACAGATAGGTACGTAACTCACTGCAAAAAACTTGAACACAAAGACACTATTAATTCGCAAAATGTGAGGCGAAGCTGAGCTCATGAATATTAATTATATAACCAACGATCGGCCAGTAGCGCTCCCTGATTGGCTGAAACGTAAACACCGGTCTTGTTGACTCAACTTGTTGCAAATCTCTAGAATGCTCCAAATTTTCTCCTCCCTTTTAAAAGTTAAGAAAACTATTTATTCTTAGCTGTATTATTTTATTTGCATCATTCCCATACCTATTAGTTGAGAACCACTACTTTGTTTATCACACACGATCTGTATTTGACTATATATTTTCGTAAGAGCAGTAATGTTTTAGCCAGTAGATGGCAGTATTTGACCACACCATTTGAACTAGTACTGTGAGTGAAGTCACCCTGAAATGATGGAAAACAAATCTCACCTGAACTGTTTGTGCAAAATAACACACAATAGCGATTGACGTCTAATGTTTTTGTTTGCATTGCTGGAATTTGCTTGGGGAATTTGCCGGTATTCCTGGCATGCACATTCACTCTTATAAAAGCTAAGATGGGAAAAAAAATGACATCACCTTGAGCTGAGACTGATCATTGTATCACTAACACTGGCATGAGCCGGGCGTCTCCGGCATAGATGTGCAATGACATATTTGGATTATTAAAATACAATAACATAAGTTATTGTTAGTTAGTTTAAAAAAGTCCTATGTGACGCATTATGAAAGAAACTCAGTTTGTTTGCTCTTAGAATTGACATAAGACGTGTAAATGATAGTTTATCCTCTCACATTTCCCTCAGAAAATGGAGATACTACTAATAAAATAAAGAAATAACTCGATCTATTCCCCTTATGTGCTGTCAGTCTCTCAGCCTGTCCATCATCGTGACGTCAGAGCGTCAGTGCCGAGTGTTAAAGGGGCGGAAGTCAGTCAGACTGTGACTGGAGTTTCTAAAGTCGTTTTCCTTCTCTTCCTCACTCACAGTTTGACTCCACAGCGGCTCCACAGCACCTCAGAGGTGAGTGACATGAACGTGCGCGTTCTCTGGACTTTACGTGGACGCGGCGCGAGACGAGACGCGAATGAAGTTTATAGTGTTACGATTCGCGCGAAAAAAAAATGTAAAAAATAAGAAAATCCTTAATCTGATGTAAAGTTATTGTTAGTTTCAGATATTATAAAGAGGATTTAAATCGTGAAAATATTAATAAGTGAAAAACAATGTGCATGTATTCAGGTAATGTTCACCAGTTTATTGGTGTCTTTTTTTTTTTTTTTTTTGCGCGCGCGCTGTGTCAGTTATTATGGAAGGTAAATCGGTTTGTGATTGACGCAACGAGGAAGTGGTTTGGTTCTCGTGAAGTTTCATGAGGGTGGATAAGTGGCGTAGATTTACAGTCATTTCAGCACTGGGATGTGCTTGATAAGGTATATTGTGTAGAGATTTGATTACAGTGTCTGTCATTGCAGGGGGGTGTCATTATTCTTGTCCTTGAGAGTAGCTGTTTTAAATGAGAAACAAAACGGATAAGTTAATACGTAGCGTGAAAGGAGTGTGATTATTTGTGCTTCACTTTAGGAGTCCTCATGATGCGAGTTTGATGTAGTTCTTCTGCTTTAAAACTGATGGAGCAGGGGAGGTCGAAATTCGGCACAACAGGCAAATTTGAGACACATGGCAAATTAATACCCCCCTTGTTGAAGTCGCTACCTGATTTACACCCGTAATCTTAACCCCTCCCCCACCCTTACTCCTGAACCTACCAGTACAAGGGGGGTAATAATCTGACAGGGGGTCGAAATTCGCCGGAATAACAGACATTTGAGAAATGAGAATAACACTTTTTTTTGTGGATAATAATGATGTTGGCTAACTAACACAGTTTAAATCCACTATGAGCATTATTTAACGTATTTTTGGTGGTTCCAGATGACTACCCGGTCCGTGACCTTAAGCAGTTAGTGTTAAAAGTGAGTACTATACTATATTTTGTTACGAAATTGTCCCCAGAAGTGAGCTAAATTTGATGAAATCTACTTTAGGGATGTCTGGGAAAGTGCTCGATCAGAAATAGGATCTTTCCCAGAATGTATAGCGATAGAAGCACACTGCCAACGCACCCAAACTGGCCCATGCAATAGACAGGATTGAGACGTGATCCGGCACGCCTGAACAGAACCCAGGCCGGGTGCGGCTCCGTGTCTCCGGTCTGCAGGTGAAGTCTGTAGGAACTTCAGCATTGGGATTCTTTAATAATAAGTCGGTTATAGTCTAGTAAAACACAAGGACGTTTTGTCCAGGTGCATTCCCTGTTACGTAAGAGAACCAATGAAACTCCCCATAAAGGATAATCATTAGTTGGTCAGCGTTTACAAAGCACACCTGTGTTTTACAGGAAAGCTTAGAATGCTTTCGCAGCTGACTAACCAACCGACTATCAAACAGAGCAGCGTCTGAGAATGTGTTTACGGGTCAGTTTGGTCGTTTCTAGGTTCAGAGATCAGTGGCTAAACATTAAACTGTCACATGTTGCACTGAAAGTCCAGCCTTGTTGGTGTAATAAATTCCTAAATTACCACCTATGGATCGGTAGCTCAACCCTGTCTACACATGCAGTGATTTAGCGGCTGTCATATGCATGTTATTTTAGTGGTTGAATGGGTGTAGAATTAGGTAATTCCTCAGTTAAATGGAACTTTCCATAAACTGGAGAGTTCTGCTGTTTCTGGCCAATATGATGTTTGGCTTTGATCTTAAGCTAATATTCATCCTTTATTGGTATCTATGGGTCCATGAAGAACCTTTAATATCCATTGACCTTTATAAGGTTCTTTATAGTGAAAAAAAGTTTTTAAAATTGGAACCTAAAATGGTTCTTCTATGGCATCGCTACAAAAACGCCCTTTTGGAACTTTTGTTTTTAAAAGTGTTGGGAGTCCGAAATGTACAGTTACTTTATTTCACTAAATACAATGTTTTGCAATGTTTTTATTGGCCAGCCGGACGCACAAGGCCGTGCCTTTGGCATCACGTCATGCCTGGCTCTGTTCACACCTTAAGAAAACCAACCGTGACTGACATATCAGTGGAAAGCCGTGTTGGTGTTCACACACAGTTTTAGTTCACATGGTGACGGACATTTGAGGTCCGTTTCAGAAGCATATCGAACAGCTCCTCCCCTTTTTAAAAATAGCCGTTTCGTTTGATATCACAGCTCGGCCAGAGCCGTTGAGCTCGGAGTTTCCTACGGATCCCCTCCATATTGCTGAATAGTGCAGAATTCAAATGGGTCTGCTACGTTTTGTGGTTTGCGCTGACTCGCGCATATGATCCGTTCTGTGCTATCATGTCTCTGCGGTGGTTCGAATTTGAAACCAGACTTCAATGGAAAGCATATTTGCACTGTCTGAATTGTTCCCTATCCCCTATAATAGAAAATAGTAAGAACAAGTGACAGATTTTAGTCATGGCTTCAGCGTCTATTTATAACGTAGGGGGCGGGACGCTTTAGATTCTAGAGAGCATTTGATTGGACAGAAGATCTGACGAGAAACTGAAGTGCAGAGTGATGCCATCAAAATCATTGATCCATATTGGTGGAAGTGACGAGAGTGTTAGATTTGAACGCTTATATCATTGTTTTGGACAGTAAGGCTAACATATTCATACAAAATTTTGAATTTAGATTATTCTAAATGAGCGAAATTAGTAACTTGCGTAAAACACGCCCAAACAATCTCCATTTAATGGCCTAATTTCTTACTCTTTCATTGTATATGATGAAGTATATTTAATATTAAATATCTATATAAACACAACTATAAGGCCACCCGGTGTACGTTTTGGGTCAGTTGTTCGTAGGGATGCAAATGAGCGGCAAATTTCCAAAAAGTTTCCGGAAATACTGGAAATTTTCCGCCCCTTTGCACCCTTAGTTGTTCCTACTTTTTCCCCGTAAATTTAGAATACATTATTACGAAGGTTATTGGCGAATCATGATTCGTTTGTGAAAACATTTGAATGCAGATTTTGAATGAATGAAACGCCTCTAGTTCATGTCGCAGCGCATCATAAATGAAATCACTCTAAAGACCATTAACTACACTTATCCTGTTATTCTAACTCTGTCTGAATCACAATACTGTTGTTGATCTAGATAAGATGAGTAAAATATGAAGCCTGTGTGGCAAACACACACAGCCCTAGTGGCTTCAGGCGTGGAAAATCGCTTCATTCTCTCTATTCAGGATGTTCTCAATACAAGTTGTTCTCTATAACCGCACCCTTAGAGCTTCCAGAGGAGCGTTGCATCAGCTTCACTGACTCATTCTATAGTCACGTATATAACATGATGCACACTCATCTTTGAGAGACTCGTGAGGTTCATGTTCTCATTTCCATGCAACTCTGTTATTCATCAAACAGATGGCTTCTAATGCTAACGTTGGCATTATTGTGCATGCTGAACTACTTCACCTGTTTAGCATCATCTTGTGTTTGTTGTCATCCACATTGTTGTCATCCCTTATGTCCAATTTATAACCGGGCATGGAAAATCCACAGCGTGATATAAATAAACATTAATAAGCATGTCTGAGAGTTCGACGGATCTGAACGAGATCTGATTTGAGGGTGTGGAAAGAACCAGGTCAGTTTGAAATGAATTTGGAGTATTTTCCGTAGTGTGGTCGCTCTCAGTCTTTAAAAGGCAGGAGAGCAGGTGAATGATGTTGCTTTTAACTTCTAAAAGCATCCCGGTTGTGGCCGTTGGACATTCCTGAACGAGACCCCCAGAGTCTAATCCGTTTCTCTGGAATGTTTCTATTTGGCTTGTGCTGGATTTTACTAGGGTTTTACCTCAACAACAACTGTGGCGCTCACCCTTAAACTCTTAAAATACTTCCCTGTGCTCAACAAGATTGTTCCCCCTCCTGTCACGTTTATATAAATAGAGATTGCTCTTTTGTTTTATCTGTACTTAAGAGATAAATTTGGACTATGAACCATCTTGTCCCTGGATTTATTTAGAAACCTGTAACATTTTCCAGTTCAATCAATTGCACAGGTTCATCTGCGCCATTCTTCTGTTTATCTGTTTAAGCCAAATATTGACTTTTTGTTTATACACCAGAAGATGTCAGGAGACGTGAATCGAATCTTATGATCGTGACGGTGTGCATGTGAGCTGGCTTTCATTTGCTGAGCTGCAAAAGTGTTTATCATGTTTTGTCCATTGATTTTTTTTTTTTTTTGCAAAAAAAAAGCATGCATGGACACAAGACGGTCAAATTTGTTAAATACCAATGAATTGACTAAAGTCAAAGTTTTGAAAATAAGGCATTTCAATAACTAATAACCTTTTAAAGTGAAATTACAAAACCTAAACATAGGTAACATGGTAAAAATGAAAAGATGTCAGAATGACTTAGAGGTTTTTGCAACTGAACTTAATTTGATGCTTCCAAAGTGAGGAGTTTGTTCAAAGTTGCAGAAGGATGTGTTTAGGTGTCAAAGTTTTGGCTCCTGTTGTAACACCAATAACAAGTCTTTGCTCTGGTTTCTCAGGCTGTGAATTGGACTTTAGTACTCGGCCTCCCAGCGACAGTGACCCGGCCCACCATGAGCAGCAGCTACAGCGTGTCCTTGATCGGACCTTCCCCATGGGGCTTCAGACTTCAGGGTGGCAAGGACTTCAGCATGCCTCTCACCATCTCCAAAGTGAGTGTCACCTTTACATGACATGCAAACTTTAAATGGCCCTTTAAATGTCAATAATAGGTGCATGAGAGACATATTGTTCTTTTTTTGATCGGTGCAGTCTCAGCATGTTTGTGCCATCAGGCTGTTGGGTGATGACACGAGATGGCACGATGCCATGGACCCTGTTATGTTGCTCACACTTAGGGACTTAGCTGATCGTCCCTGTTTCTCTCTCTCTCTACCTGTAGTCTATCCTGTTAGTATTTATTTCTTAAAAACTTATCCTGTATGAACAGAGGAGCGATGCATGGAAGGACTATAGAAAGCTTATGTGAAATACATGTTCCTGGTCTAATTGTGAATGATTCAACAGTGCAGATTATTTTAAAATACATTTTTGGTCTTTTATTTGCTTCTTTATAATATATATATATTTTTTGGGGCTATTGGCTAGAGCTGCATGATTAATCGTTAAACGATCGTGATCTTGATTCAAACACCCATGCAATCTTATTCCTAAATGACAATGATTCAGCTCTGTCTTTTAAACCTTTGACATGTTCTGTCGCAGCGAACATTCAGATCTGCGTTCTGATCCAGAGAGCATAGCCATGAAACAGCTTCACATACAGTCTTTTTAACCACACAGTATCAATTCAATTCAGATTGAATTGTTCACAGAATTACTGGGAGAAAAGTTTATAGTTCAGATGTAAACACAAAGCGATCAAAATAGAGTAGCTTTGCGCTTCAAATAAAGATCGTATCATTTACATCGTTACACCAGTAGGTGGCGACAAGTGACTATTAAATTGTTTTTGTCGTTGAATCATTCGTTCAAGAGATTCGTTATGAAACAAGTGAAGTCTTTATGAGTGAGTCATTGAATCATTCATTGAATCCGATTATTATTATTATTATTATTTTTTTTAAATAATTAACTCAAATTAATTAAATATTTTTAAATAGGCTGCAGCAATTTACATTTTGTCAGAACATCTAGTAAAATACATGCTATTTTGTATTTAGAATCGTGATCTCTATTTTAAACAAAAAAATTGTGATTATTTATTAACTCTACTGGCAATGCAAACGCTCAGGTCTGACTGTATTCTAGTCTCGTTGATCCAATACATTTCCAGTGGATAAATTCAGACATATATTAATTTTTACCTTTAATAAAAATAATGTGCAAACGTGCATTTTTGTCTTAGTTATTTATTGTCCATATGATATGATTATTTGAAAAAATCCAGATTTTTGTCGACATTTTGGTCAACATTGGTTTTAATTAAATTTATTTGATTGTTGTCATGATGCACATTTTCCATCTCATCTTTATCTTTGACAAAAATCACAGAGCTCTTCGTCAGCTAATGTTTTTGTTAGTCATTTTGTTGACTATATTCACACTTCTAACACACTGGCTGACGTCAAATAAGGCAATGGAAACATTTCTTAGGTCTGACTTTACACGTTTCAATAACCCATCGATTAAAACGAGTGTAAAGCCTTACTGAAAGGTAAAACTGAGAATCGTCCCCATAACAGTGATATGAAATGTTGTATTTCTGAAAAATGTGGGCCAAGGGAAGCATATAAAGGGAAAACAATAAAGTTCCCAAAATAGACCCCTGGGGCACACCACACAAGACATGTGCAGATGATGAGGAAAAATGTCCTTTTGTTTACATATTGACAAAAAACAAAGAGCTCTTCATCAACTAACATTTATATCATTCATTTTGTTGACTGTATTAACACTTCTAACGCACTGGCTGATGTCACATAAGGCTATTGGCAATGCAAACATTTCTTAGGTCTGACTCCTTCCAAGTCCTGTCCTACAATTTTTACTACGTATACTATTTCACTCGAAACACGTCACTTTATGGCCTTAAAATTAGTTGCATGTTGACTTAAATTTTAAAATATCATTCAGGGATATTACTTTTAATGTAGCACATTAGAGGTTATGTTACCAAAGGATTTCCACCAGGAAAAACAGGCATCTGTTTGCGGCTGCAGGAAATACATGTAAAGTCCAAGTAAGACACAAAGTTAATGCATTTGGTTGCCGGATATATTATTTGCCAAGAAAACCTCACCCATCAGTTCTGCTTAAACGCAGGCCATCTGGCTCATTTATTCAGCTTATTTCCCATTGATCTTCATGTCCATGAACGGCCCCAAATGCAGGTCTCTCACCTGGCTTCCACATGCAACTCAGGCCTCAGAGGGACATTATGTATCATCTGCGATGGAGATGAATCCGTAGCACAGGAGCTCCAGTGCGCCAGCTGCACTCTTAACACTCAAGCGGAGACTTTAAACCCCAGGAATATCAGTCTGGAAGCACTGCGACCATAAATCTGAGCTCGGATTTGGCAGTCGGCACTGGCTGGCGTGCTTTAAGTAAGGAGATGCTGGCATGGCTTTTCTCAAGCCGTACGCTGATGAATGCTTAGTGTAGTAATCGTATTTCTGTTGTTTGCTCGTGGGCGATTTGGTACTGCTCTGCTTTGACCTGTTGCTCTGTACATCCAGGGCTCAATTGCGTGTAATGGATAGTGACAGGAGCGGAAACTGTGGGATGTTGAGATATCGGGATGTATATGTCTCTTGTTATCTGCTGCTTCACCACAAAGGAAGGCCTTTTATGGGATTGCGGCTTGGCTGTCCACTGGGCAACGAGTGGAAAGAGTGGCCTCACATGCCATGCACACGTCACTGCGTAATGACCGAAGAGAAAAAGAGTAAGTCCTGGGGTGGATTGAGAACTGAACGGCCAGAGTTAAAGCGATAGTTCACACAAAAATGATCATTCTGTCATTATTTACTCTCACAAGATATTTTGGAAAAATGCCTTTGTTGTTTGAACCCCAATGTTTATCTAACTATCTTTACACATTTTAATTTGTCATTGTCATTTTTCACTTAAATTAAGTATTTAAACATTTTATATACACCGTTCAAAAGTTTGAAACACATTAAATTGATCAAAAATGACAGTAAAGATCATTTCTATTTCAAATAAATGCTGCTTTCTATTCATCAAAGAATCCCGAAAAAACAAATGCATTACGGTTTCCACAAAAATATGAATTGTTTACAACATTGATAACAACCAGAAATGTTTCTTGATGTTTCATCATATTAGAATGATTTCTGAAAACTGGAGTAATGCTGAAAATTCACAGGAATAAATTACACTTTACTATATAGAAAATATTTCACTATTTTTACTATATTTTTTGATCAAACAAATACAGCCTTGCTGAACAGAAGAGACTTTCAAAATCTCACAGAAACGTTTGAATAGTAGTGTATTAATGTAAACGTTACAAAATGTAACACAAACAAAAAATATAGGGCCAGATTTAGAGCAAACCCTCTTTTGGCGTTAAAAATCTACCGCCAGGATTTACTATGAGAAACGGCGTGGGCAGGGTTGTTTTTGCGACTGACCTTATTGGATATGCATTTGTGCAGAGTTTTTAAATCAATAACGCATTGTGATTTACTAAGGTTTACGCTAGTCAATTTACTGGTATTTGCGCCATTATTTAATGCCCAAAAAAAGCAGCCTGTTACGATCCTTTAGATCTGCTCAAGACATCCCTAAATAAACATTTCATGAGTAATTTTACTAACACCGCGCTTTGACTGCTCTCGCCCGGCTGTGATGAGCATGATGGATGTATTAATTGCTCCTCTGGATGTTTTCAGAAGGGGTGCGCAGATGTTGGCTGAGGCTAATTCAACCGAACGAAGTGGTCTTGTGCCTCATCCGCCCGTAGGACACGTGGAACCGTGCGAGCAGGACCGTGACGCTTTTACAGCAAAGCTCCTCTGAGAGATAATGGCTCTTCCTGTCAGAGGAAGTTATTTATACTCTCTGGGCAGCTGAGAGCGGGGGAGATGGAGGGACTGACACCAGCAGCGGAAAACTCTGGAACCAGATCCATATTATCCCTTATTTGGTCTGGTCGCATTAAACTTTTCAGCTTCGGGGCGAAATTATCTCCGGTTTTCTTTTGATTCATACTGAAAGATTTTCCTCTCACGTCCTCCTTTCTCAGAGCTGGATTGATTTGTGCCAGCCGGCTGATCACTGGAGCCGCACCCTGGATGTGTCGAGGCCTGAAACGCATGCCGCAGTCGCACAAACCCACTTTACGAGAGTGACGGCGAGCCAAAACTGCTGCTTGAGTTTTGTACGGATGTCATAAATGCTTTCACCACAAATCGTATAAGCCCATCTGCTCTTACTTAAGAGTATTAAGTAACTTTTTGCCATTCTGACAGTGACTGGTGCATGCTGAATATTAGACTTTTCAGTTCAAAATTAAATTTTTTTTGCATCAAGCATTTATTCTTTATTATTTATTTTAAGTATTTCACAACAATGCAATGTGAAGAAAAAAAAAATACTGCCAAATATAACCTGAAATATAAAGTCATCCCTTAAATTAGTTTTATAAATGGTGTATCGTAATTCTGAACATGCTTGGAGGTTAATATGTACTTCAATTTATTAAAATAAATTTTTTTATTTATTTATATTTGTACATTCACTGAAATAAAATCCCTTATTTCAGCTAGTTGCTCAAGTATTTCTCATCGTTTAAGTTGAAGTACTAACATAAATCAACAAACTTATTAAAAACTAAATAGATATAAACTGGAAATGACAAACGCTCACAACAAAATTACAAAAACTTCAAAATTAAAATAAAAACAAATCTAATTCAAAATATTAACAAAAATAATTAAATATAGTTGCAAGCAGCAATTATGTGGTCAAGCCGAATAAGGGCAGAAATGGAAATATTTGTGATCATGAGGTTAGGATCAAGCCGTTTAAATTACATCAGTTAAAGCACTTATAACATAATAACATGGTTTATAACTTCTGGGCAGTAGGTGGCGCTATGACGAAACTGTGCATGCACCCTCAAGTCACGCCTGTGATGACATCTACCAAGTTTCGTGTCAATACCAAAAACGTATGCAAAGATACAGTCGCATATCTATTTTGGCGTGCTCCCAGTCAAATTTGTTGACTCTGTAAAACAACGGTTGGGTCTATCAGAAATCTTTTAATAACTTTTTGTCATGAGTGTCTGTAGATGCTACATACCAAATTTCGTACAAATCTGACAAATTTTGTAGGAGTTTGTAGTTCGAAAAAAGTAAGTTTTGAATAAAATTCAATATGGTGGACGGTAAATATGGTAGAATATGGCAAATTTGGTATCGCATAAGCTAACAAATCTAATGATATAAGTTAAATGACAATGTTACATTTTTCATGTTATAAGCATTTTTAGGACAAGGCATAAGCAAGTTATAAGCAAAAATAGCCATTTTTCCTATCTCGGCACCAGTAGGTGGCGCTGTGACGATACTGTGCATGTACCCCCAAGTCACGCCTGTAATGACATATACCAAGTTTGGTGTCAAATCATTGCAAGGATACCGCATCAAATCCATTTTTGCGTGCTAGACTTTAAATTCATTGACACGCTTTATGAGAATGGATTGGTCGATCAAAAGATTTTTAATAAAAAGGTTCTGCCATCTGTTATTCATGAAGACCAGACGGGGTTTATTAAAGGTAGAAGCTCCACCCATAATGTCAGGAGGCTTTTAAACATTATTGAGCTTTCCCGTAACCTCAGTACTAGCTCTTTTATTTTGTCCCTAGATGCGGAAAAAGCTTTTGACTCTGTGGAGTGGTCGTATCTGTTTTACACACTGGAAAAATTTGGCCTTGGGGAATATTTTATTAAGTGGGTGCAAATACTCTATAAGGATCCCCTCTCCGCGGTCATTACCAATGGTCACAGATCTGATAATTTTTCTTTATCCTGGGGTACTAGGCAAGGTTGTCCCCTCTGTCCATTGCTTTTTGCAATAGCAATAGAGCCATTTGCTCAGAGGATAAGGGAGAGTACAGCTGTGTCGGGGTGTCTCTGGGAGGTAGGCGGCACAAAATCTCCTTATACGCAGATGACGTGTTAGTTTTTCTTTCAGACGCCGAGAGCTCTGTGCCAGCAGTTGTTGACCTCATTCAGGAATTTGGGCAATTTTCCAGGTACAAGATTAATTTTTCTAAATCAGTCGCCTTATTTATAGGCAGTAAGAAGTTCATAAATCAACCTTTCCTTTTAAATATTCTGAGGATGGTTTTATTTATTTAGGTATTAATATAACCCCTCTTTTTAGAAAATTGTACAAAGCCAATTTTACACCAGTGCTTGAAAAAATCCGAGATGATTTGACCAGATGGATGACTCTCCCTCTGTCTTGGTTGGGACGGGTTGCCTTGATGAAGATGAATGTCCTACCTCGTTTACTGTATCCAATGCAGATGATTCCTATTTTACTGTCTAATAAGGTCATAAAAAAAAAGAGTTGAATGGGTGGTTAAGTTCATTTATTTCGAGCAAAAGAAAACCCAGGTTGAAGTTATCAAAACTTCAGCTCCCTAGTGCAAAGGGCGGTTTGGATCTCCCAAAGTTTAAACTGTATCAGTTGGCCTGCCAGCTTCGATTCATTGTTCAATGTCTTAATGAAGACCCTAAATAAGTTTGGCTTGATCTTGAATCTTCACAGTCCCAATGCCCTCTACAAAACGTATTATTTGTCCGTAAATCTAAGCTGAGGAGAGCTATGTGTGATAGTCCTTTAGTACATAATACTCTCAAGGCATGGCGTGTTATTCAAAGATTGGAAGATGGGATCGACACAACCTCTCCTTTTTTGCCAATTCTGAACAATCCAGCGTTCTTGCCAAGTACTATGGACCCTGGTTTCAACCTCTGGCCTGCTTATGGTATATGTAGGATGGGTGACCTATTTGAGGAGGGATCACTATTGCCCTTTGATAATATAGCCTCAAAATATAATTTTCTTAGGCAACATTTTTTTTTATTTTTGCAAATTAGAGATTATATATTCAGAAATACTACACTTACTTCCAAATAATCATTTTCAATAATTGAGAAGATAATTTCTAAACCCTCGATTTCCTTTTTCTACAAAGCTCTGTGCTCTTATGGTACAGTTAATACCTCGCACCTCAGATTAACTCAGAGAGCTTGGGGTGGATATCTCGGAGGAAGAATGGGAGCTGGTTTGACTCTCAGTTTGCAATAAAGCAAGGGCCATTCAGCTTAGGATCCTCCACAGAATACACATTACGCCTCATTTAAGACACATATACAATCCAGCTCACTCAACACTCTGCCCCAAATGTAAATCTGACATACATTATATTCACTGTGTATGGGACTGTCATGTGATTCAGACCTACTGGTCCAGAATTGTAGCTCAATTGAATAACATCTTAGGTTTGGCCTTGGATCCTGACCCTTTGTCTCTTCTCCTGGGTTTTCCATGTAAGCTCAAGCATAAAAAAGACGTCTTTTTAGCCTGTTAACTTTTGCTGCCAGGAAGAACTTACGAATGTCGTGGATCAGTGATAAACCTCCCTCTATAAAGGGATGGCATTCAGTTATTAGAGAGACTATTCCTCTGGAACTTCTAACACGTTTTATTCGCTTATACTTTTATTCACATTTGGACACCATATTTGGACAGCATAAATGCCTCTTTGTGATATTCTGAGGTTTGGTATGATATAGTGTCTCCAGAGGTTTTATTTGTCCTCTGTTTTTTTTCCTTGTTCTCGGTTGGTCCTCTTGCACATTTCTGTTCATAGTACAATGCCTTGCTGTTATTTTGTGTTTAACTTTGTGTGTCGGGCAATTTGTTATTTTGTTTTGTGTTTGTTAAAATAAAAGTAAAAAAAAAAAAAACTTTTAATAACTATTTGCCTTGATGCTACATACAACATTTCTTGCAAATTGGACAAACGCTCTAGGAGGAGGAAAATTTCTTTTGGAAACCTTTTGTTTATAGGAGTTTTTTTTTTTTTTTTTTTAGGAAAGTTA
Organism: Elopichthys bambusa; assembly: GCA_037101425.1. Lineage (NCBI taxonomy): Eukaryota > Metazoa > Chordata > Actinopteri > Cypriniformes > Xenocyprididae > Elopichthys > Elopichthys bambusa. The sequence continues at coordinate 46,315,892 of CM074433.1, forward strand.
TGAGCATAAAGATAAGCATAAAGTGAATCTTTGAACTGTTGGTGGCGCTAGTGGGTTTGAGGTAGAGACTCCAAATTTGCTATAGTAACATTTCAGACTGTCCTCTGTCGGTGTACCATATTTCATAACTTTTTACCATACGGTTCTATGAGCTGCCATAGACTCAAGAGCAGAAGAAGAATAGACCCCTAATAACATTGGTTTGTTTAATTACTTTATTTTTTTATTTATTTATTAATCTTTCCTCTTTTTTTTTTGTTTTTGAATTTGAACAAATGTGCAAATCATTAAAAATAATCCATCTGCCCTTTCCTACAGTACTGAGGGATAGATATTACGGGAATATTAGATACGGTTCTCTGTATCTTTGAGTCCCATAGAGCAGTGTCACTTACACGAGAGAAAGGGATTCAGCGATTTGATTTATTACCCATCAGGAACATAAAAGCTGAAGGCGTCGGGTCATAAAACAGTAAAACTTAGTCACTGTCAACTCGAGTAACACGACTCTCATGTGTACGACTTCTTAAAGAATTCAAGTCTGACAGCGAATCTTGTTGTGAAAGTCAAACTTCCTCGCAGATTTTCAGAAGTGGTTAATGGATGTTATCTTGATTTGCCCTCCTATAAAGCATGTACCGTCCACAAACTGAGCGCTGCCGGCTGGAGTCAGTCAGATAAGTCACTTTGCATCAGCGCTTCAGTGCTCTGATCTGGCCGGGACGCTGCCTCCGGTTTCCCAGCTTGCCTCTGTGCATTAAGACCGATCCTTTGTCATCAGGAACCTGCTGTTAATCTCATCTCTTGGTGGAGGTTGAGACGGCAGCTGCCAGTGTTGCTTTTGGAGTGACGGTGAAGTGTTGATATTGCCATGGTCACGGGCCAGACGCTGCACCACAGAGCCGCCTTTGTCTGTTAGTCCCAGAGTCTGGGACCGGCTCTTTGAGAGATGAGTAAGGTCAGAACCGTACTCTATGCAAATGCACACGTGAATGTTCGTTCAAAACATTGCAAGCAATCAGTCCCGTTCCACATGCTCGACATGCTTTCTTGCATTACTGTGGCAGTAACAATACTCAGCACTCAAAGGAACGAAGCTAAACATGTCAAGAGTTTAAGTATCTATAATTTGAAAAAACAAACAAACAAAAAAAACATTTACAGCAAATACAGGCAGTTTACCATAGGAAATATATAATTTAAGTTTTTTAACAGTTATCAAGGTTGAACAAAAAACCTAGGACTAGTTTGCCAAGTTGTGGTATGAATGTCGTGGGTGTGTGCGAAAAATCATGCGATACACAATCCTTTATGCATGTGAAATTCGAAGGCAGCGCCTTCGTGTTTTTCTCACAGGCCCAGCGAGTTTCATTCCGATCAGTCTCTGTTAACATTGTCTGATAGCTGCTCAAACTTCATTGGCCATGCTTTGTGAGAGATACGTCAATGTCCTCATAGACAGTCATGGCATGGAACAAAGACACTGCATGCCAATTTTCAAATCAATCTGACTAACGGTGAAGTAGTTATAGCCATTTTTAAGGTGGGTTTTTTCGCGTTATAGCGCCACCAAGTGGCCAGTCGCCCCGTCCATTTTCACACAACCACAGAATGAGCTCCTACATAGGTGTGCTGAGTTTGGTGAAAATATCTCCTTCCGTTCAAGAGTTATAGCCATTTTAGTAAAAGTGGCTCCGCCCACTTCAAACATTTTGGCGGCCAATCGAAATTTCAACTTTTTTTTTTTGACTGATTTGGTTCCAATTGGGCCAAAAACCATAGTACTAGTTTGCAAAAGTAGGTTTTTCAAAAAATCCAAAATACCCGAAAATTTTGTACATCGCATTTTGTCCGTCTTGAGCCAAGGATTCCAATGATATAAGACACTTGATATAATAGATAGATATATGCATATGAATTTATTGAAATTGAACAAGTGTGCTGCAGTATAATGTCAATTTGTTTTTGAAACTTGATATTGCACTTGCATAGCTGGAAGTGTTTGCATTCATGTATTTGCATATAGTACGTTTCGCACCTAAGGCAGAAAATCCTGAAGTTGTGTTTGATGTTGAGGAAGTGTTTTGTCATTTGTTTACTCGAATGGATGTTTCTGATTATGTCATTGGAGAAGATGATCCCTGGGTCTGGAGCGTCCTGACAGCTTTATGTGCCGCAGCAGGTTGTAAAGCAGAAGTTTGATTTAACCGTGTGGTGAGAGTATAGATCAACTAAACCTCCAGACAAAACAGTTGTTCAGGGTCTTTCAGAGCCTTTGTTCTGTGTGTGATTGTTTCCGTTAATAGGGAAAACTAGAGAACGCTCTGGAGTCTGCTTTGAATAACCGATGGGCCTTAGGAGATTTTTCTAAATGCATCCGAGACCCAATCTATCAACATGAAATGTAATATGTTCTATCCTCATGTTCTTAGACAAAACACTAACACACTATTTTAAGAGCCCTAGAAGGATGTCTGCGTGAAGGATTTATGCCGTGGGTGACGCTCTGCATCGTTCCCATGATCCGATGATGCTTTTGTTTCCTCGAAATATTTGCTTGTCCGTGGCCTCTCGGAGTCATCTGACCTTCAGATGTGGGATGGATCCGGCTTGACATGGGGAATGGAATGGTTTATTTGGACTGATTTTAACTAAGGCTGGTAAAACACGATAAATAATGTGTGCAATGACAAGAATGGTTTATCAGAAAGGGGAGTTTATCTTTTACTGCTGTTTTAGTTCAGAAGGCGCCAAAATGAGTCTACAAAGAGTCTTTCCGTTCAATAGTGTAGAAACAATGAGACCTCCCTCCAGCAGGAGTTATTCTCTATATCAGTGTCAATGTTTCTGAACTCCCTGAAACGCCTCCATTGTAGTCTTGAGTTTTCTTTCGGGAACGAACACGTCACAATATTCCTCATTTAAATAATTAATAAGCAGAATAAAGGGGCGGGGCCTGGTTGAGTTAGTTAGTAGTGTGTTGAAACTGGCGGTTATGGTAAGGGGCGGGACATTTCCCAAACACCAATCACAACACACTACTCCAGCTGACCAATCGGAGCACACTGTGCTTTTCAGCTTCATAGAGACAGGAACTAAACAGAGTGTTACTGACAGACTGGGAAGAGAGGAGCTGGAAACCTTGTTCTAGTAGAGCACAAAAACACACAACTTTTTTCAAAGTCTTGATTATTTTATTATTTTATTCAAACTTGCAGGCTTGTTTAAACAAGATTGTATAATCCAGACATAAGCACTTACAATTGATTTTTGAACTTCGCAACAAGTCGTGTGTAATTGTGACATAGTGGTATTTGCGGCTTCTTGTAGAAATGGTTTGGTGCTTTTCACCTCATCCCAGTATGATGTTACCAAAGCGATTTTTGTCTGATGCTTTTTATCATCATCTCGTACATATCTCATTGTGAATGATTAACTAGCGTGAGCTGAATCCATACACACCCCGTCTCTTGGTAACAGAGGCAAGTTTAATCAGATGCTAGCATTGTGAAATACACCAATAAAAACGGCACCATTTTCGTTTAAGCGTGTTAAATCAGATGGTCTATTCATGAGATGAACTGCTTTTGGCTCTTCTAGATTTGCATGACTTGATGCCAATGTAAAGAGAATCTCTGTTCCGAAACCTATTGTGCTTCCTAACTAGACGACAACATAGACATGAAGGCTGTTCCAGAAAGTACAGGCTGCGGATTTACACCGATGCCCAATTTAAAGTCAGCATTGCATGTCATTCACAGAGGGGCAATCCAAGAATGCATTGCACAAGCTCAGTTAAGAGAAATATTGATTATTATTATACTTTTTTTTGTTCAATACATAGAAGTACCAAGCTTGTGCAGCGTTCAGAATTTAATTTGGTTTGCCCTTCAAAAATGTGAGGTCTGCAGCCCGACGGGCCCCCGAAGAACTCCCGGGTTTTGGTTCGGGTTAAGGTTTCGTGAATAGCTTCGGGTCTGTAACTGAGAAAAACTATATAGGCTGATATATATAAGCCTTGCGTGCCGTCTTCTGTGTTCTGAGAGTGGGAGCGCATTTATAATTCACGTTTATATATGAACTGTTTTCGCGCGTTCGTAAATCAAATAGCCGCGTCTCTCAGAAACCAACTTTGTCAAGAGTAGGCCATATCATCTAAAACACTAGTACATCATACACATTTTGTATTATTTTATTTGATATGTGTATTTAAATGTTTAAAACATCGTACGATATGATACATGACTGCGTGAAGTAGTTATAGCCTCTGTGCGTCTTTTCTACTACTTAGCCTGATGTTTCTTAAACGTTGTAAGATGATCTTGTCATTCAACCAATAAATAGCTCAAATAGTGGCATGCAGTGTAGGTCTTACAAAGCTGTCTTGGCTTATGGTCGCAAGAATGGTACATCTCTATAGCGACGGGTTTCGGGTTAAACTATAACGGTACCGTTCGGGGTCGGGTCAAACGATCTCGGGTACGGGCCAAGTTCGGGCCTCAGTTTAAAGCCCGTGCAGTCCTCTAATTTGAATTGACGTAGCAAACAGAAGGCAGAGTTGCAATTTAAGGAAGTATTAATAAAAGTTGACTTGATAAAATATTGTTTTGAAAGTTAGATTCCAGATTGGAAAACACTTTGCATTACCTGTGTGTTATTTAAGTATCATTGAGATGCTATTATAGTTTTTTTCAGGATTATGTTTTGTTCTGCTTAGTTTCATTGTGTTTTGGTTTGTTTTCTGTTCCCTGCATGTATATGTTGACCTGGGCTGCGTTCAACTCCACTTTTAGACACGCACTCCTGAACTTCCCTAAGCTCTTCCCCTCAGGGGAATCCCAATTTTGAAGTGCGTTCCAATTGGTGAAGTGGACGAGGGAAGTTTACATGGACAGACCCTCGTCCCCTTGATTTTGACTGAGGGAGCGAGTCTGCTCCGATGTACAGCTCTATATCCCAGCAGATCCATATGAATCGAGGGATTAATCCAAACCTCTTCCAGAAGGTCAAACCAATGAGGTTCATTCTCGTGTGTTACGCAGCACGCCTGCAAGAGCTTTGTTCTCGCATGTGTAACCGGTTTGGTTATGTTTGCTGATCAGTGTTTACATGCGAGATTAAATCTGTTCGTCATAACAAGCGATGGGTTCTTTTCAGAAAATTTAGACTATGGATTAGTCTTCCGATCTCTATGAAGGTTTTGAAGCGTCAAATTGGAAGTTGCAAAGGCAGTCAATGGAAGGAAATCGGACAGCATTCGGTCATCAAAAATATCTTAATTTGTCTTCCGAAGAAGAACGGAAGTCTTACGGGTGTGCAACGACATGAGGGTGACAGAATTTTGGGTGAACTAACCAGTTCATCTAATTATAAACGTTCTGATATCGACTTTTGTGGCTGTTCCAGTTAAGATGCTGATTTAGTAAACAGCAGACTATCTAGTCAAGTCCTCTCACTAGGTTTTGGTCGAGAGCTCCAATATGCGATTATCAGAGGAAGGAAAACAGTAGGTGTTTTTTTTTTTTTTTTTTTTTTTCTTTAAAGTCTGTTCCTGTCTTTCCAATTGCCTAATGCTCCTTTTTTGGTAACAGATAGCATAACGCAACTGGCCTTTCACAATTCCGTTGTGTGTCGTTAACTACAGCACCAGACGGAAACGGGTACCTTCTTCGGTTTCTTCTACTGAAGTTTCCCTTCCCTGTTTGGTTCAGTCAAGAGTCTGTCTCGCCGTCTGCTCGCCTCCCATCAGTGTTTAACCTCACAAAGCTGTCTGCTTTCTCTCAGCTTGACATTTGATACTCACGCTGAACAAATAATGCTCTAATTTTAGCCTTCTGCCACTGTTGAGCGCTATATTATTCCCTGATGGCACTCTTTTAACCTCGCTCTGCTTACGGCCGTACCCGTCGCACACAGGAAGGCTTGGAATGCTTTTGTGAACATACCATATAGGTTGTGTGTGTGTTTGAAGAGCAGGTCGAGATTCCATTCAGAACAATAATCTAGCGTTACATAAGCATGAGGCGTTTAAGAGAACAGGAAGATGAATGCTTTCCATTGGGCTTCATCAGCCTCAGATTTCCTTGGCTAATGTCTTTGATGAATAGCTCAAGGATTCCATGAAGGGTTTTGGTTTGAAAGTAGTGGTTTTGGTCTGGCACAGTCCTGACTAACAGGCCTTATACTTTATGTGAAGGGTAAGATAGCTCGATTAAATGTTTAACCCTGTGTAAAGCCTGACATATAAAATAATAGTCTGAAAAGATCTGTTTCTTTTTTCTTAAATCATTTATTAAACCGCATATGTTTTTTTTTTTTTTTTTGTTTTGTTCAAGTATCATATTTGATGCATCAGGCTTTTATGGCTTGTGTAGTCTGATTGATATAGTGAGAATATGAAGGGGAAAAAAAAAAAGCTCAATATTTTTTTTGAGCCAAACGAAATTTGCTGCAGATGCTGATATTTATACGGACAAAGAGTGATTCAATTCTAATTCTTAGAATGTAAACCAATGACATCTTTATAACGGATATAGCAGATACACATCAATATATATGCCAATATGTCTTGATGATATTTACATGCTTATTTTTATGCTCTGTAGTTTTAAAGGGGACCTATAATGCCCCTTTAAAAGTCTCTGGTGTCCCCAGAATGTGTGTGTGAAGTTTCAGCTCAAAATACCCCACAGATCATTTATTATAGCTTGTCGAATTTGCCCCTATTTGGGTGTGAGCACAAAGACACGCCGTTTTTGTGTGTGTCCCTTTAAATGCAAATGAGCTGCTGCTCCCGGCCCCCTTTCCAGAAGAGGGCGGAGCTTTAAGAGCTTGCGCTTCGCTTGCTCAACAACAACAAAGCTGGAGAATCTCACGCAGTGTTCAGCCTTACATTGTTTAGTGGATAAATTTATGTAGTTGCTGTGGAGTTGATTCAACTCATCAACTAGCATGTGCCGTCATGTTAATCTTTTTTTGCTGAATTGTCCCTCGTTTGTGAATACAGTCCGGCGTAAAATGACGGCTTGATGATAACACTCTACTACAACAACCCGGTATCGTTATCGTTATATGATACACTTTTCTAGGTTTAAGGATGCGCATTAAAGGGGTAGTTAAACCTCAAAAATGAGTTTTGTTTCATAACCTTCTTTTTTCCAACAAAAAAGTTGTTCTTCACATATGTTCAAACTTGGCACCAGGTCTAATTATCTGCATGTGTGAATGATATCTGGGAGATTTCAGTCTGTTCCTCACACAAAGCTATCGTATGACTTCAGAAGACTTGATTGGTCCACTTTTATGGGGCCTTTTTGGAGGTCTTTACTGCATAAATCCTCTTTACCATCTACTGCTTTAGTTCTTGTTTCCCACTGAATATGAACCTTGCATGTCCTGCTCCAGTTGTGTCCGCGTCCAGGGTTTAGCGGTCTGTCCGGGCGTGTTGTCAGCTCTGTGGAGTTGGCGGATGGTGGTTAAGGCTCAGAATACTTCCAGCGAAAGGTTACTGCGGCTTTCGGCATATAAAAGTCAACAAAAGCGCTGCGGTTTCGACTCGAGAGCGCGTAGATGTTTTGTGGCACTTTCTAACTTGTCATTTTTGGGAGTAAGAACATAGGGCTCAATTATTAAACCGACATTCACAGAAACCACACGGACTATTTTCAGTTCTCCGGCGTTCAGAGTTGCAGTAAATGTTTGGAGCAGCAGAACAAACACTTACTTAATAGAAGAAACAATTGAATCATGTCCTGATGAGGGTATTTACAACGTCCCTTATTAAATGAGAAATTGTACAGAGCTGTTGCAATTGTGGTGGATTTTGAAAACGCACCAAAAGAGCTATTTATCTGAACATCTGAACACATTAAACGGTGATTTCTTGTGGTTGCTGTGTTATAAATGATGGTTATTACACGTCTTTCTGGAATACTTCATTCTGCAAACACAAACATGCAAAGAAAGCCATAAAAATGACAAACACAAATTAATTTTTGTTATAATGACACTAAACTGTATAACTGCACGAATCGGGAAATCAACGTGCTTTAGTAGATATGATCACATCATAACCTCAGAGTTGGGTTTTTACTTCTGGAGCTCACTTGTTGCACTGTTTTGCAATGAAACGCGCACACAAAATTGGGAGGCTGAGGTGAAGCAACATCTTTCGATTTCATCTTCTGCTTTCAAAGGGAAAGTTCAACTGTTCTGACCTCTGAATCACTCAGATATTCAGCCAAGATGAAAGAGGCGAGGAGCAGTCCAGCTTTTGCCGCTCAAGGTACTGATTCTGAGCTTTCTAATCATTTGGAAGTGAGCGAACACTTTGATCTGATATAAAAAAGGACATTTACAGGAAAACTCAACTCTAAATCATGCTTTCACCATCGTCCAGCCCGTAATACCAAAGTAGGTTCTGGCTGTTGAGAAGTTTATATCGTCTGCATAAATAAATGTGACGACTTAAAACGTCGCAATAAGTCTTCATCCACATATAGTACACATGTAATGCAATATAAAGTCACCTTTATTTCTATAGCGCTTTATACAATACAGTGTTTCAAAGCAGCTTCACAGTGATTATTAGCGTGACAAATGTTATATACTTGTATTGCCAATAATAGTGCAAAATAACAATAGTGCAGATGGAGTAAACGGGTAAAGTACTTTTTCAGGAACAATAATGTTTTTATTAGATTTTTTTTTTATTTTATTGCTTATTTTTATTGTATTGTCTTTGTTTGTTTATATCGTCACAAAATATAACTATGAAGATGTTTTACACATTAATATGACGTAAAGCTGCTTTATTATGAAAGGGATCTATATCCAAAAATCATCTGTTCAGATTTAATTGCCTGTATCTAAATATAGACTTTTACAGAGTCATTTCCTGTCAAAAACAAAGAGCAACAGGAAACAGGAATTCTGCTCTTTTGTCTTGAACCCCTAGCAACCTTTGAAGGAACGGACCGTGTTCCTAGGGTTATTTCTACAGAGACTTTTAATTTGACAGGAAAGAGTTTTATAAGCATGCACGAATGCCAATCCCAGTAAAATCCGAGCACGATCCGTGCGACCGCAGCATGTTGAGCATTAGTTTGAGCCGATCTGGTTTTAATCGGGAAGTCAATGAAAACCCGTCCGTCATGTCAGGCTGGCTCACTCCGCTCTCTGATTTACAGCTTTTGTGAATTTGTGTGCTAAAAATTGCGAGCGTTTGAAAGTGGTGTGGGTCTAATCTGACTTTGAACAAGCTCTCGTTCTCTGTTTTTATTTAGGCTGGTGAGAGAAGATAAAGAGTTGGCGTTACTATCACATGTTTGCATTTACCATCGCATGACATTCATACTGTGTCGGTGCTTTCAATCAAGTCATGTATTCTGTTTGACCAGTTACAGTTTTTACTCTCAGTTGTTGCTTGTTCATTTTGAACCAGTCACACGTCACCTTTCTCCACTGTGCCTCTGTTTTATTTCTCCAGGGTCTGTAGAGACTGAACAGGCTTGTCCTCATTAAGCCGACCGACACACATGTTGACCCGTAATTAACCGATCACAGTGTGTTTAAACTAGAGAATCTAGTTATATAGAGTACAGCTTCTTTTCTTACCGTTTCAGTTTAGCGTGACAAACGTTATACACTTGTGTTGTTAGATGGAGTAAACGAGTAAAGGAACGGTTTCAGTTTGTTTGTTTTTTTTGTGTTGTTTTTTTTTTTAATTGTTGTTTATTTAGTTTTGTTTTTATTTTATATGGTTTTATTTTATATTTTATTATTTTTAATGTTTTATATTGCTCTATTTATTTAGCTTTGTTTTTATTTTATTGTAGTAATTTTATTTTATATTTTATTATTTTTATTTATTTTGTATAATGCTTCTCATTTTATTTTGCTTTGATTTTTTTCTTTGATTTTTTCTTTTTTTTATTGTGTTTTGTCTTTTTTATTTTATACTGCATTATTTTTCTTTTTTCTATTTTTCTTCATTCATATTATATTTTTGTTATTTTATACTGATTTTTGTTTTTATTTTATATTGCATTATAATTTTATTTATTATTTTTTTATTGTATTTTTTGTTTTTGCTTTGCCTTTTTGCTCTTTTTTTTTTTT
>CM074433.1:46333510-46353510 GCA_037101425.1 Elopichthys bambusa
CCAGACAAGAGCGAGGATGGTTTCTAAGACGGAGTCTAATAGCCGTCAGGTCTAATCTGATCAGGTCGACAGCGCTGAAGCGTCTACAGATTTAAAGCCCCTAATAAATTACAGCTGGACTCTCATGTCTCCTGAAGCTAGTATTTCATCAGCGTCTGCTCGCGTGAACGTCTCGCCGCGCTTCTGCATCAAAGGTGAGCCCGCACGTATGGATCCGTCTTTCAATTAGGTCCAAGAGGGTCAAAGGTCAGCGGAGCATCAGTCATTTGTTGATCTGCAGCTTCTGTGAATGGTTTGATTATTAACAGCCAGATCTTTTAGCTGTATAATCATTATCTGTCCAGCGCTGCTTTTAAGTCTGGAGATATACGGCATACAAGATATATTACATTGACATCAAAACGAGTGGCCTGCGCTAGGATGTTATTGTTATAACCATTGTTATTGTGAACTAAAACTATTTAAAATAAAGCTGATCAGGGTAAAGTAACTCAACACAATTGAAGTCAAGCAACAAAAAAAACATTTCTGCTCAAATTTCTGAATTTAATTTGTTGAAAGATTGATTTTGTTTGAAATTATTTGTTTGAAGACTACCACCTCTTTTTTTTTTTTTTTTTTTTTTTTAAATTAAAAATCTTTGAAAGCTTAAAGCATCCAAACTTTGATAAATTTAACTTGTTTGATTTGATTTTCTGTGAATTTCTCTTCTCTAAAGCACTTTGTAAACACTGTTTTAAAAAGTGCTATATAAAAAAAGCTTTATATATATATAAATGCTGGGTTAAAAAAAACCAAGTTGGGTTAAAAATGGACAAACCCAGCGATTGGGTTGCTTTAACCAAGCGGTTGAGTTAAATGTGTTTGCCCAACGTTGTTTTAACCTAGCGAACTGGGGTGTTTTAACCCAGCGGTTGGGTTGTTTTAACCCAGATGAATTTGGGTGGTTTTAACCCAGCGGGTTGAGTTAAATGTTTGCCCAATGTAGTTTTAACCCAGTGAACTGGGGTGTTTTAACCCAGCGGTTGGGTTGTTTTAACCCAGACGAATTTGGGTGGTTTTAACCCAGCGGGTTGAGTTAAATGTTTGCCCAATGTAGTTTTAATCCAGTGAACTGGGGTGTTTTAACCCAGCGGTTGGGTTGTTTTAACCCAGACGAATTTGGGTGGTTTTAACCCAGCGGGTTGAGTTAAATGTTTGCCCAATGTAGTTTTAACCCAGTGAACTGGGGTGTTTTAACCCAGCGGTTGGGTTGTTTTAACCCAGATGAATTTGGGTGGTTTTAACCCAGCGGGTTGAGTTAAATGTGTTTGCCCAACGTTGTTTTAACCTAGCGAACTGGGGTGTTTTAACCCAGATGAATTTGGATGGTTTTAACCCAGCGGGTTGAGTTAAATGTTTGCCCAATGTAGTTTTAATCCAGTGAACTGGGGTGTTTTAACCCAGCGGTTGGGTTGTTTTAACCCAGATGAATTTGGGTGGTTTTAACCCAGCGGGTTGAGTTAAATGTTTGCCCAATGTAGTTTTAACCCAGTGAACTGGGGTGTTTTAACCCAGCGGTTGGGTTGTTTTAACCCAGACGAATTTGGGTGGTTTTAACCCAGCGGGTTGAGTTAAATGTTTGCCCAATGTAGTTTTAATCCAGTGAACTGGGGTGTTTTAACCCAGCGGTTGGGTTGTTTTAACCCAGACGAATTTGGGTGGTTTTAACCCAGCGGGTTGAGTTAAATGTTTGCCCAATGTAGTTTTAACCCAGTGAACTGGGGTGTTTTAACCCAGCGGTTGGGTTGTTTTAACCCAGATGAATTTGGGTGGTTTTAACCCAGCGGGTTGAGTTAAATGTGTTTGCCCAACGTTGTTTTAACCTAGCGAACTGGGGTGTTTTAACCCAGATGAATTTGGATGGTTTTAACCCAGCGGGTTGAGTTAAATGTTTGCCCAATGTAGTTTTAATCCAGTGAACTGGGGTGTTTTAACCCAGCGGTTGGGTTGTTTTAACCCAGATGAATTTGGGTGGTTTTAACCCAGCGGGTTGAGTTAAATGTTTGCCCAATGTAGTTTTAACCCAGTGAACTGGGGTGTTTTAACCCAGCGGTTGGGTTGTTTTAACCCAGACGAATTTGGGTGGTTTTAACCCAGCGGGTTGAGTTAAATGTTTGCCCAATGTAGTTTTAACCCAGTGAACTGGGGTGTTTTAACCCAGCGGTTGGGTTGTTTTAACCCAGACGAATTTGGGTGGTTTTAACCCAGCGGGTTGAGTTAAATGTTTGCCCAACCTGCTGGGTAGTTTTATTTAACTCAACAATTGTTTAAAAATCACTATATTGCTTGCTTAAAATTAACCCAAATGTTGGAAATTAACATTTATTAATATGTTTAATAAATGTTGTTCGAAATCAATTACCATTTCTGCTCTGCAATAAGATGGCAATGGATTGTGCTAGGGTTGTGTAGTAGTTTCTCTCTGAACTGTGTGTGTTTGTGTTTGATGTAGCTGACAGATGGAGGAAAGGCAGCTAAAGCCAAGATCAGCGTTGGGGACGTCGTGTTGTCCATCGATGGCATCGCCACAGAGGGAATGACCCACCTGGAAGCCCAGAACAAAATCAAAGCCTGTACGGGAAACCTGAACCTCTCGCTGCTGAGGTAAAACACACACGCGTATATTAGATCATGATCACATTAGAATGATTTCTGAAGGATCATGTGACACTGAAGACTGGAGTAATGATGCTGAAAATTCAGAAATAAATTACACTTTACTATATATTCACATAGAAAGCAGCTATTTTTAAATTGTAAAAATATTTCACTATTTTTGGTGAGCAGAAAAGACAGAAGAGAAACATTTATTTCATACTGTTGACCGCTAGTGTACCTGCAAACTGCATCTTCTTTTAGTTCATGCAGAACCTTTATTGAAAGCAAACTCATGTTTGTCCAGATAAGATCAGGGATTGTGTAAATATGACAGCGTTTCCTCCAGAGGAGATGAGCTGTTTGGTTAATGCAGCTCTTGGCTGGGTTTTGTCCCTCCTGCGGCCTCTTCCCATCGCGGGACACGCAGAATCTAATGCAGTCAAGATGTTCGGATCGGCCGGCTCTTGTGTTTTAATGGTCTCTCTGCACATCAGTTTCTTCAGAAACCTGGCCACTGAATCTTTAATTGTAGTTTTGTTCATCTATCATCAGTTATCAGTGTTAGACGTCCATTTAAGGTTGCTGAATTACAATTAAAGGATTAGTGCATCGTCAACGCATTATTTACACACCCTCATGTTGTTCCCGACCTTATTTTCTTCTTTAGATCAATTACATTTGTGCATTTTGGCTGATGTTTTTATCTAAAGTGCATTGCATTCAAGGTTTAAATGCGAGCGTGACATGCAAATTCCTAGATTGCAAGATCTGAATGCTGTAATTTTCTGTACAATAATAGATGCATAAAAAAAATGCCATAAAAGTATCAGTAAATACCAACTTAAGATTATGTGAAGAACAGACACACATTTATGCCTTCAGATGACTCTGGAATATATAGTCAGACCTCTTTTATGATGCTTTTTTCCATCTATTTCAATTATTTTCATTGCAAGGTTTATTTTGAGAGAGGTATGGAAAGAAGTAAATCATTTTGGTGTGATTTATTCCTTTAAATGTCTGTAAATGTGTGTCGCGATAGGCAGATTCATTAAAAAAGGGAAGGGATGTACTGTATTGATTTTAATTTTTAAGATTTAGTTGGTTTGAAACGGAGTGCAGCGAAAGGAACCGCTCGTATTCTGGAGTTATGGGCCCTTTGAAAGGAAATTTAGGGAAGAGAGATTGTGCAAGAGCTCAGGAATCTCCCATTAAAGTCTTTTAGTGCCGTTTTCATAGCTGTTGAACATTTGTCAGTGAGTCTGCAAAGGCCATCAAACAGCACTTAAGCTTTACTATTAAGATAACATCACATTAAGAAGAGCGCAGCGTTTACTCTGAGATCCCAGAGAGCCATTTGAACCCAAACCACCCAGATCAGCCGCAACTCGCTTCTTAATAAACGTGTCTGTACGTGTTTCTGAAGCGTTTCGTTTGAGGTTTGATTGTGACTATTGAGTGGATGATGAGGTTTAGAGTATAAGTCTTCCGTTATACCTCTTTTACATGACACAAATTACAAAAGTAATGGCCCGTTCACACTAACGGCGATAACTGTAATGATAAAGACGGCAAAGAGAAACGATACCGTTGGAATCGCTTTTACAGTCATTTCTGATTGAACAATGAATCACAGTGTTATACCGTGTCTTTTAATGGAATATTTACCCAAAAAACAATTCTTTCACCATTTCTGCCAAACATAGGAACACCTTAGCAACCACCCTGAGTACCCTAGCAACTGCATAGCAAATGATTTGTCTGATTCAAACTTTCAGTTTACGTCAAAGTTTGTTTACAAACTTCACTCATCTAGTTTTCAGTCGTATTGTTAGAAACCGTCTGTACAGGAGTTGAAGTTTGTGATTGAACGATAAATCAGTTGTTACGACCACTAGGGGTCAGCCGTAACCGAAAGAAGGAAGCGAGTCTCAATACCAGAGAGATATCGAATAATAATAATACAAACTTTATTTACAATTACAAAAAGGGTTTAGCGTCAGGGGCAGACCAGGCCAAAACAACAAACGAAACGATCTTCTTTTACAAACTAAAAATAAGAAAAATAAAGAAAACAAAATACAACTTAACGTACCTACCTCCCTTAACCATAAATCAAGTGAAAAAAAAAAAAATAAGATACAAATAAATTAGCGCGTCAAACCCCTACATCCCTTAATTTGGCAAACCGTTTTTACAACAATATTTGTCTTTTGGCAAACCGATCAGATTCGGAATTCAAGTCGTAGTCAAACGGGCAATGATCAAATAAACCGGGGAATCAGAAACGGCAATAACGATAAACAGACGCTCACAATCTCTCTGGCACGACACTTGCTCAATCAAACGATGACGAAACGAGCAATAGAGAAGGAAAAAAGTCAGTGAATGCGACGAACGATGGCGTAAAGCACAAAGTCAACGAGGCAGAGGATGAGTGTTTGGGGCAGTCCTTATGTACAGGTCAGGTGCTTGGCCGGACCAATCACAGTTTTCAACAGGTTAGACAACGCCCACCTGGAACACAAACACGTCTATACAGAGAGAGAGAGAGTATACGCACGATGACAGTTGATACAGGCAAAATATCTCAGGGTCTTAACGGTGTTATACAGTGTCTGTTAATGGAATAGTTGCCCAAAAAAACAATTATCATTTCTGTCACACATAGGAACACCTTAGCAACCACCCTGAGTACCCTAGCAACTGCGTAGCAACACCCTAGAAACCACCTGAGTACCCTAGCAACTGCATAGCTACACCCTCGAAACCACCCCAAATATCCCTAGCAACTGCATAGCAACACCCTAGAAACCAACTGGGTACCCTAGCAACTGCATAGCAACACCCTCAAAACCACCCTGAGTACCCTAGCAACTGCATAGCTACACCCTCGAAACCACCCCAAATATCCCTAGCAACTGCATAGCAACACCCTACAAACCACCCTGAGTACCCTAGCAACTGCATAGCAAACGATTTGTCTGAGAGACTTAACCTTCAAACTTTGAGCTTATAAAACTGATTCAAACTTTCAGTTTAGGCTTTGTCAAGTTTGTTTACCAACTTTACAAACCTTCTGTACAGGAGTTGAAGTTTGTGATTGAACAATAAATCAGTGTTATACAGTGTCTGTTAATGGAATAGTTGCCCAAAAAAACAATCATCATTTCTGTCACACATAGGAACACCTTAGCAACCACCCTGAGTACCCTAGCAACTGCATAGCAACACCCTAGAAACCACCTGAGTACCCTAGCAACTGCATAGCAACACCCTAGAAACCACCTGAGTACCCTAGCAACTGCATAGCAAACGATTTGTCTGAGAGACTTCAAACTTTGAGCTTTTAAAACTGATTCAAACTCACCACTGCTGACCACACAAGCCTTGTCGTTTCAGAGATACTCTGACCCGGTCGTTTTGCCATTACAATTTGGTCCTCGTCAAAGTCGCTCAGATCTTTATTCCTGCCCATTTCTCCTGCATCCAACATGCTGATTACAAAAACTGATCATCTGATCTACCCAAACCTTATTCTGTGCCCTTGATAGGAGATGATCAATGATATTCACTTTACCTGTGACTGGTCATAATGTTTGGCTCATTAGTGTATGTATCTAATGTTATATCAAAAAACAAACCACCTAAATACCCTAGCAACTGCATAGCAACACCCTAGAAACCACCTGAGTAGCCTAGCAACTGCATAGCAACACCCTAGAAACCACCTGAGTAGCCTAGCAACTGCATAGCAACACCCTAGAAACCACCTAAATACCCTAGCAACTGCATAGCAACACCCTAGAAACCACCTGAGTAGCCTAGCAACTGCATAGCAACACCCTAGAAACCACCTAAATACCCTAGCAACTGCATAGCAACACCCTAGGAACCACCTGAGTAGCCTAGCAACTGCATAGCAACACCCTTGAAACCACCTAAATACCCTAGCAACTGCATAGCAACACCCTAGAAACCACCTGAGTAGCCTAGCAACTGCATAGCAACACCCTTGAAACCACCTAAATACCCTAGCAACTGCATAGCAACACCCTAGAAACCACCTGAGTAGCCTAGCAACTGCATAGCAACACCCTAGAAACCACCTAAATACCCTAGCAACTGCATAGCAACACCCTAGAAACCACCTGAGTAGCCTAGCAACTGCATAGCAAACGATTTGACTTCAAACTTTGAGCTTTTAAAACTGATTCAGACTTTCAGTTTAGGCTGTTTGTTGGCAAACTTCACTCATCTAGTTGTCAGTCGTTTTGTGTATGAGAATTCGCTCTGGTCTTTCCACACAGCTGTATGTTAATCTTCAAAAATGAAAAATTGCTTCTAAAATTGCAAATATGCTGCATGCAGGTCTCATCACATCACGACTCATCTTGATGCACTGTATTTGGTTTTTTGTTGTTGGTCTTTGGACGAACTGATGATTTTAATGTGGCATATCAATCGCTGCTCTGAAACAAAAATCACTCTGATGCAATATGACATTAATGTCTGAAAACGCTCCGCGTGGACGTGAGTGTAGTTTTATCTCTCGAGATCTTCAGCACGAGCGGTGTTGATCTGCACTGGACGAATCAAAACTCGTGCACATTTCCATTCGTCCCCCTCCAGCGCTCCAAACCAAAATTTGTACTATTTTGTTTTGCGTCGACGTCTTCGATTCATTTCAGACCACATGTTGCTCCCCTTCCTTGTTTTCTTAAGGATGTTTCCAGACTGTGTTCATAAAGTGCTGTTTAAAATATGTGTACTGAGCGGCGCCTGAGGTTTGGGACAGGTTTGCAGGAGCAGCGGCTCATGTGTCTGTCTCTCGGTCTGTCTGTCCTTAAAACCGCCGTCACCTGCCGGCCGCAGCAGCTTCTGGGAGGTTCAGGGTTGCGGCGGCTGTTTTTGCCCACGTTAAAACGCTGTTGTTAAGGGGTGTGTGCAGAAGAAAGTAGGTTTTGTCTGCTCCTGCTCACCCAATCTAGAACCTTTCTTTGGCTCACAAATCAGCAAGTGTATCACCAATGAAGAAAGATCACCTGTTATTTTTATATAGTCATATTGTATATACAAACCAAGGAATAAACGCATTAGAATACATGGAACAACCTGTTTGTGTTCTTTTGAATGTTTACATTTCACTTTATTTTTTTATTTTTGTTTTTCATTGATTTTATTATTATTGTGTGCTATTTTTGATTTTACATAGTCAGTATATTGTGTATATAGTGCAGGAATTAAATATTAGAAGACAGGGAACAACCTATTATTTGACTGTGTATTTTATTTTTTACTTGTTTTATATTTTGTATTAGTATTATTTATTTTTTGTACATTTTATTGTGTGCAATTTTGATTTTACATATATAAACCAGGAATTAAAAAATACATGGAACTTCCTGATTATTTTATTTTATTTTATTTTATTATTTTATTTTATTTTATTTTATTTTATTTTATTTTATTTTATTTTATTTTTTTATATTTTGTATTAGTATTATTTATTTTTTTGTACATTTTATTGTGTGCAATTTTGATTTTACATATATAAACCAGGAATTAAAAAATACATGGAACTTCCTGATTATTTTATTTTATTTTATTTTATTTTATTTTATTTTATTTTATTTTATTTTATTTTATTATTTTATTTTATTTTATTTTATTTTGTATTAGTATTATTTATTTTTTGTACATTTTATTGTGTGCAATTTTGATTTTACATATATAAACCAGGAATTAAAAAATACATGGAACTTCCTGATTATTTTATTTTATTTTATTTTATTTTACTTGTTTTATATTTTGTATTAGTATTATTGTTTTTTTTTTACATTTTATTGTGTGCAATTTTGATTTTACATATATAAACGAGGAATTAAAAAATACATGGAACTTCCTGAATATTTTTTTATTATATTTTTAATTTTATTTTTATATTTTATGTTTAGTATTATTTTTGTGTGTGTGTGTATATATATATATATATATATATATATATATATATATATATATATATATATATATATATATATATATATATATATATATATATTATATTATATTTTAATTATTTACATTTGTTTGGAAAAAAATCGCAATGCATTAGACTTTTTTTTTTAAATACCTTAATTTTTTTTTTTTAAATAAATAAATAAACTCGCTAAAGTGTATCTCCAGCTCTTAAAGTGCATGTTGAAAACTGACTAGTTTGTTTAAAGTTGCAAGATTTTCTTTCTCTTGCATTTCCACGAAGAGACGTACACCAGAAGAAGGTCCGTCTTTGTTCCTGTGTTGAAAGTGTAGCATGTGGGTGTTAAGAGGAACCATTAAAACAGAACAAAGTTTGGTGTTTTAGACCTTTACGACATGTGAACTCTCTCGCGCTCCTCTCCGATTCCTCTGCGCTCTGAACACAGACGCTTATTCACCCTAGAAATTAAATTCAAAGAGAAGTCCTGTTTTGCATTAGACTGATGTCATGCTGTTATTATTAGCCTTTGAAGTGGTTAGAAAATTAACATAATTTACATAATTTAAGCTTAGATTTTCAAGTAAACATGAAATGCATTTGCAATCTGTTTTACTTCCCTAAAGTGACTGTAGAATCGTTCCATCACTTTAATAAACTGATTTTATGAGGTGTTTCGGCACGAAACCCTCCTGTTTTGGCAGGATCGTTCATTCTTCAGCTAAAGGCTTGAAACTGATCCGTGCGCTGCAGCATTTTGGAGTAGATCACGCATCAACTGTTTGGATACGCATGTGAAATAGCTGAAGTCGTCACAGTAAGTGTCCTTCACTGTGTTCTCTATTTAGGGGAGATGGCATCAGGAGACTCTTAAACTCCAAAGTACAGATCTCAAAACGACGGCAGGAACACGGGCGGCTCAAATCTCTGAGCTGAAACGCAGATAACGCGTCTCTCTGAGGTGCTGTTTGGCTCGCCGTGTTTTTCTGGAAAGCTCCACGTGAAGCGATTATGAGTTTCCATCTCATACCTGTCCTGCTCCCCGTTGAGCTGACGCTCAGTTGTTTTCATCACGCGGATCAGCTGCGGAATGGCTGGCGAGGCGTTATGATCCGAGGTCACACTGCCGGTGACACTCTATGGATGATGTCATTTCCAGTTTTCCACACACTCTTTCTGCTCTCAGTCTCGCAGAGTCACACTCTGACCACATGAACTTTAATATTATTATTATTATTATTAACTTTTTTATATAGCGGCTTTTTTAAACAGCTTCTCATGGCACTTTACATAATAACTTTAGAGATTGATTTTTATATAATATAATATTATATATATATATATATATATGTATATATATATATATATATATATATATATATATATATATATATATATATATATATATATATATATATATATATATATATATATATATATATATAATTTTTTTTAAATTTTTGATTATTTCGACGTGTCCATTAATTTAATTTAATTTAATTTATTTTATTTATTTATTTTTAATTATTATTATTTATTTTTTTTTATTTGATTTTATCTTATTTTTTATTTTATTTTTGTTATTTGATTTGTTATATTTTATTTTTAATTATTTTTATTTAATTTCTTCTATATTTGTATTTCATATTTAATTTTGTTTAGTTTTTATGTATTTTGCTACATTAGCTACTAACAAAAAATGATGCTCTAAGCTGATAAGTTTTTTATTTTAGTATATTTTATTTTATTTTATATTTTATTATTTTTATATTTTTTTCATTTTATTTTATATATTTTTTCATTTTCATTTTATTCTATTTATATTCATTCTATTACGATAGCAACATCAAAATTGAATAGATAAATTAAAAAGTTTCCATAAAGTTTTTTAAAAATGCTTTTTGACACAAATATAATAATTATATTTCAACAGCTGCATTCAACATTTTATAGTTTTATTTTTATTTTATTTTTTTATATTTATATTGGTTATATTTATGCAAAGTGTTGCAAATGTGGCACATTTATTTATTAAATTGTATATATTAAATGTGGCAAATTTATTTGTCATTATAGTGTTTTATTTGTGTTTAAAAAATAAATAAATAAAAGACTTCATAGACACTTAAACTATACTAGTATAATATATAATAATCAACAATTACAACATAAAATTTTATTACTGATGTTGTTAATATTTATATTTATGCAGAGTGTGGCACAATTATATAAATGATATATATATATATATATATATATATATATATATATATATATATATATATATATATATATATATATTAAATCAAATGTGGCAAGTCTCTGTTTTGGACATGATCTAACCGCGAGCATCAGTAAAGATGAAGCGCTATAAGTTTCACTGTGTTCGGTTGAAAACATTTCAGCCTGTATAAACGCGTCCCTATTTCTCATTATTTATCGTTTCATGCCGTTATATATGATGTTTTTATTTGCGAGTCCATTTCCAGTGGATCCCGCTGGAGCTGATAATGAACCTCTTGAAATGTCATTTGGTGTTTATTAGTTATGGCGGTGTGGAAGGAACGTGAAAGGAAAAGCCATTTTGTCAGTCAGAGGATGGAAACGCAGGTATTTGACATCAGAGCTTCATAAGCTGAATAACAGCTCTGTTCCTGGCTGATTTTATTCATCTTCCTCGTCCTGCGGCTCACGGTCTGCCAGAGACATTATCAAACATCTGATTGTGTTTGTGCGAGATATCTGAACAAACTCAGTTCAGCGGCTCGTGGTCCGTTTGATTACGGCTTTATTTGATGTTTTAGTTGTTTTTGTTTTATATTTTATTTTATGTGTGTGTTTTGCATTTCATTTTATTGTATCGTGTGCTTTTCTTTTTTTTCTTCTTCTTTTTATTTTTTATATTTTATTTGGGTTTTATATTATTTTAAATTATTTTTTTATATTTTAATTAATTATTTTATTTCATATTATATTATATTTTATTATACTTTAAGTCTATTTTTTTTTATTTTATTGTATTTTGTCTTTTTATTTTTTGTTTTGCTTTGTTTTTGCTTTTATAAATATTTTTTTTATATTGTTTTTGTATTTTATATTATTTTTATATATTCTGTGCTTATTTTCTTTTGTTTTTATTTTTGTTTTTATATTATTGTATATTGTTTTTGTGTGTGTGTGTATGTATATATATATATATATATATATATATAATTTTTTTCATTAATATATTTATATATATTAATATAATATAATTTTTTTCCCCCCATTTTTAAAAAATATTTTGTTGTTTTTGTATTTTGTTATATTATAGTTTATTTAATTTTTGTTTTGTTTAGGTTAGTCTGTAGTAATTATAATTCTCTTCATATATAAACAAATTAACAGTATTGTATGTTTGTGTATATTTAGTGTGTGTGTGTGTGGCTGATCCTGTGCAGGAAACAGCGGCGTCTCAGTTGTGTGTCGCGAGTCTCTCTGTTGATTTTGGCTCATGTGGCGTTTCGCGTCGCCGCCTCCTGCATTTTTCCCAGCGTGTCCCGTCAGTGTGGAACCCCAGGGCACAACAGCGTGTTTGAAAGCGTTTCCTGCAGTGTCCTGTTCACTTTCGTTGTGTTCTTTAAAAGGCCAAGTATGTGTTTGTCATTGTTAAACACTTTCTCCTGTCCCGGCTAAACATGCAGAAACTATTCTTATCGTCACCCTTCTTAAAGAGTGTCTGTTTATGGTCATGACACGCATGTGATGACGTTTGTTTAGTCGCAGTGTTGATTCACAGGCGTGTTCGGCATGTTGAAGCGTGACTTTGATGTGTATGTTGGTTATTAAACGTGTAGCTGCATGAGTGCTGGTTTCACACACACACACACAGCGGTCTGTAGTCTGACCACGCTGTCGAAACACACTTATTCTGGCCGCAGGGACAGATGACGCATGGACTCCAGTGTCCTGTTAGCTTGTTACAATCCCAGCTTATTATGTATAGTCTCTATTAAAAATGAGTCCCAAAAGAAGAGACTCAAGACTTTATAATTTATTGAAGACAATATTAGTGTTTCGTGACGCTTTGCATCCTCTGGAACGCTATTTGTTTTTATTGCAACATCATAGGATCTGCTGGAGTCACTTCTAAGCTGTATTGTATTTTTTTATTATTATATTTTATTATATTATTTTTTTTATTTTATTATTAAAATTTTACATAAAATTATTTTTTATTTTATTTAAATTTTTCATTATTTGATTATTTTTCATTACATTTTATTACATTACATTTTCCATTATATTTTATTTCATTATTTTTTATTTGTTTTTTAATTTTTAATTATTTTTTATTTTATTTTTTTATTATATTATTTTTTATTATTAAAATTTTACATAATAATTATTATTTATTATATTTTGTAACTTATTTTATTTAAAATTTTCATTATTTTAAATATTTTGTTACTTCTTTATTTTTTAATTTTATTTTTAGTATATATTTTGTTTTTAATTTAATCTTTTAAATATATTTTTATTATTAAAATTTTACATAATAATTATTTTTATTATATTTTGTAACTTATTTATTTAAATCTTTCATTTTTTATTTTATTTTTTTATAATTTTTTTATTACATTTTCCATTATATTTTAATACTTCATTTTATTATTTTAATTTTCCATTATTTAGTTTTTTTCATTGTTTTTAATATTTTTTTAGTATATATTGTTTTTTAATTTTTAATTATTTTTTATTTTATTTTTTTATATTTTTATCACTAAAATTTTACATAATAATTATTATTTATTATTATATTTTGTAACTTATTTTATTTAAAATTTTCATTATTTTATATATTTTTTTATTTTATTTTTTATTACTTTTCATTACATTTTCCATTATATTTTGTTACTTCATTTTTTTTCATTTTATTTTTTTTGTATATATTTTGATTTTTAATTTAATTATTTTTTTATTATTAAAATTTAACATACTTATTATTTTTTATTATATTTTGTAACTTTTATTTTATTTAAATTTTTCATTATTTTTTTTATTTTATTATTTTAATTTTCCATTATTTAGTTTTTTTTTTCATTATGTTTTTAATATTTTTTAGTATACATTTTGTTTTTTAATTTTTAGTTCTTTTTTTATTTTATTTTTTTAGTGTTAGTTTGTAAAAGCAGTGTAGAGGAAGCAGGATCATTCTTTAAAGATAGGATCTGCAGGTTGATCAGGGCCGCTTCCACACTGTCTGCTTCCTCTCGCTGCCTCTATTGTTCACGTTTGTCCCCTTGAGTGTTGATTATTGCTCTTTGTGTGAGCGCCTTTAACTTCCTTCTGCAAGTGTTTTCTTTGTGTCCCCAGCACTCAATCTTTACCCCTTATTATAAGTATGACCGTCAAGCACAAAAGAACCGGCCTTGCAGAAACCGCTCGGCCTTCCTAATATGGAAGCGATTGAGGACGCGGAACGAATCCGCAGAGTCTCAGCGTTTTTTGTAGGAAGCGTGGCCTGTTTGTCGCCTGTTTCGAGGACGGAGGTTGTTTATGGGGAATGTGGATGATGTGATGTTGATTAATGAGGACAAATGAAGCCGTCTAGACGGTGTGACGAGAATGCACTGATAAACAAGAACATAAAGTATGTCTGTGAGATCTTGAGAAGCAAAACATCTCCAAATGCTCAAACTCTGGAGGTTTGTTGACACGGTCATATTTCAGATTGTGTTTGATGGGAACATGGCTGAATTTCATATGTTCTGATAAGTCTTAATTCATCACACACCTGTGTTTGTCTATTTAGCTCTTTAATGCAAAGTTATTTTGCAAAAATATTTCTGTGAAACCCAGCGAATTGGGCTGCTTTAACCCAGTGGTTGGGTTAAATGTTTACCCAATGTGCTGGGCAGTTTTATTTAACCCAACTATTGTTTAAAAATCAGACACATAATTACTAGAGGCAGCAAAAGGTATATCAAAAATGAGCGATTTTAATAAATGTTTATTGTTTAATTATTATTTATTAAACTTGTTAAAAATTTTCATTTATTAAACATATTAATATGTTAATTTCCAACCTATTTTGGGTTCATTTTAAGCAAGCAATACAGTCATTTTTAAACAATAGTTGAGTTAAATAAAA
This sequence comes from Elopichthys bambusa, assembly GCA_037101425.1. Classification (NCBI taxonomy): domain Eukaryota; kingdom Metazoa; phylum Chordata; class Actinopteri; order Cypriniformes; family Xenocyprididae; genus Elopichthys; species Elopichthys bambusa. The sequence continues at coordinate 46,348,261 of CM074433.1, forward strand.
CTACCCAGCAGGTTGAGCAAACATTTAACCCATTTTCAACCCAACTTGGGTTGTTTTTCGAGTGTAGTTAAAAGGGAGGTAAACATGCCTCTTTTTGTCGCCCTAGAGCTTCCAAACCACCTAAAGATTCATCTGGAAATCTCATAGACACTAAAGCATTACGGCCCATCAGAGACTGAACTGGTTTTACGCTGTGAAGACAGCTTGTGTAGTTATTCCTGCTTGGCCTCGTTCGGCAGGGGATGCTGGGATTGAATGCCATAGTTTTCTCTCAGCTTTATTTATGGCTTGTGTAATGTAGCGTTCAGTGGGAGGTGCAGTTTGTTTGAATGGCAGCCAGAATAGAGTCGTTATTCAAACAATATCAAGCGTCTCTTAAACTTGTCCCATTATTTACATATTGACTTTTATTCATTCAGTGTTGCGTTGTGTTTTATAATCAACATTAATCATCTGTTTTGTCTTCGCAGATCTTCCAGTGCCAATAAAACGGAGACCCCAAAGGTATGTACCTTCAAACTAAATAGTAAACATGTAATGTGTGTCCTAACTAGCATTTCCAGTATCGAGTAATTCGGCTACGTGTGTTTAAATGTACAGTAAAGTGCTAATAATTACCTAAATAAATTCATCATGTAGCTGACGATGACAAAAAGCGGGTTAAGAACACATTTAAACGTATGTTGATGTTTAAATGGACCAATGAGATTTCAGTGTGGGCATTGTGACCGATTATAAATGAGGTGACCAATAAAACGGATGGTGAGATTTTGCGTCACGCCCGGTTAGGACACACATGTGAAGCATGTTTGAAATGCCTGATCTGTTGCATGACACTGAAGAACTGTGGGTAATTCTGCTTCCCCTCATTACAGTCGGTTTCTGCACTGAGAGAAACGATTTTCACTCAGAAATTGCTAGTAAACTTCACAAATAATTACAAAAAGAAACGGCACACATTGAATTAAGCGTGAAATTTTGCAGTATGAATACTGAAATATGTAATCTTTATTTACACTTTATATATATGTAACATACAAAATAATGTTTGCAACTAAAAAGTTTAATCAAATCAATCAATTACGTTTGCAACCAAGCATTTATTTAGTAGTGATTTTGTGATGTTCGAGTGTGTGCTAAGGCTGTAATGAGGGGGCGTGACTCCTGCATGCGTGTGCTGTGACGTGAGCATGTGTTGCATGTGTTTCATCACTTCCTGTAGGAGGAACCGCTGGAGATCATAAAGCCTGTGCCCATCAGCCAAACGCCTGCACCCGCCACCAGTCTCGCCCCTGGCAGCAGCGCTTACAACAAGACCGCGCGTCCGTTCGGCGGAGCCGCTAGCACCGTTCGATCCGTCAGTCCGTCTCCGGCGCCTGCCGCACCCAAGGCCTCCATCCCCTCCGCATCTTCTGCATTCACTCCAGCTGCTCCTTCCCAGCAGCCTCCTCAACCACCCTTCCCGCTCAGTAGCTCCGCCCACCGCTCGCTGTCCTCGCCAAGCTCTGCCCCTAAACCCGCCTCTGGCCGCTCCCCCTTCGCCAACTCTTCTTCTGCTTCCTCCTCTGGCTCCTCCTCCCCGGCGAGAGTGACAGCTCCTCCCCCGGCCCCCGCCGCCCCTCAACCGTCCGTCTATAACACGCCCATCAACCTCTACTCCAATGAGAACGCGTGTGAGGTGGCCATTGGCCAAAGACGCGGCCTGATGGAGAGTAAAGTCACAGGAGAACACCTTAACGGGTAGGTGGAGCGACCCGAATGACCAATCAACCTCAACTTCCTGTTCCTTCATACTTCTGTTTCCTTTATTTACTCTTCCTCGCTGATCTTGGAAGCGCTCGCTTTGATCTCTTGGTTTTAATGCTTAATTTTGGTTAGCAGAACTATTATCTTACTAATGAGAGGTTACTTTTATTAACTTTTATATTTAGTTTCCAGAACAGTTCCTTTGCCTTCTATTGGTCAGACAGATAGAAAGCCCCGCCCCAAACTCACATTATTGGTCAATGTGTCGGTTACAGCAGGCTATTCTTGCACATCTTTATGATGTATTTTATCATCTTCACAGACTCCTGGTTGAAAACCGTGGACATGTTTAATACAGATGGGTTTGAAATGGGAAATATGAAACTTGTGGTTTGGTTAAAGCTCTTAAAAATGAGTTGCGAACTGTCTAAATCATCCTTTTGAAGTCTAGACAGATGAATTCTGCTGATGTAATGGCCGTTGGTTGAGTTTGTTCGTGTAAACTTACATCACGTCTCTTCATTTTTCATCATTGTCTGTGGCAACCGGCAGCATGTCACAAATGCTGTTTTTGGTGTTGAAATGCCTTTGAGGGAATCACAGTTCACGGGATGTTTTGAACACTAGACAGTGTACACACAGCTCTCTGTGGGAAGCGTGTGGGAAAGTTGGGAGTCAACAGGAGAAAAGTGATGGTTTTCCAAAACAACTGTCCGAGCGAGAGACTGTCTGACATCAGAATCATGTGATGAATCGGGTTTTTTTTTTACATTTATTATTTATTTATTATTAAATAAATTAGATTTATATGGATTATATTTACACTTACTATTTAATTATTATTGTTACTGTTGTTATTATTATTATTATTATTATTATTATTAATTAATTAAGTAAAGGGAAATGCAAAATTTTTTTTATTCATTTAAAAAATGTATATATATTTTATAAATTATTTTTTTTATTTATGTTTATGTATCATTTAATATTTTTATTAGTATTATTTATTTAATTTAAAAAAAATTAAAAATATTTTTAAAAAAACATTTAAATTGAAGTATTAAACTTTATTCAGAAAATGTAAAAAAATTAAAAATAAATAGGTGGGTTTTATTTAGTGACTTTAATTTTGACTTGGAAGTCAACAACAGTTAAAGCAGTAAAAATCAAATTATTTATATATATATATATTTTTTTTTTTAATTGAAATTATATTTATTATTTTATGAATTTATCGATTTCATTTTTTTATTTAATATTTTACTTTATTTTTATCTATCTTTTTAATGTTATTGTTGCCATTTATTTAATTATTTAAAGAATTTCATTATTTAAGAATTATTAAAATTATTTATTTAAAAATATATATTTATTTTATAAATTATCTATTATATATCTTTTTCATATTTTATTAGTATTTAATTATTTAAAGAATTATTTAAGAATTATTTAAATAATTTAAAAAACATTTTTAAAATTTTTTATTTTTAATATATTTTGATTTAATTATTAATTGTTTTATTTAATTTATTTAAAGTATGAAAGGTCATTTTTCATGCGTCTTCACCATATGCGCTCGTTTTATTTACTCACTCACTTTAGTTTTGACGTCAACATATATTTTTTTAATTGAAATTATATTTATTATTTTATTAATTTTTTTTATCAATTTCATTTTTTATTTAATATTTTACTTTATTTTTTATCTATCTATCTTTTTAATGTTATTGTTGCCATTTATTTAATTATTTAAAGAATTTAATTATTTAAGAATTATTAAAATTATTTATTTATTTTAAAAAATATATTTATTTAAAAAAAATATTTATTTTATAAATTATCTATCTTATTTTATATTTTAATTAATATATATATATATATATATATATATATATATATATATAAAATCTTTTTCATATTTTATTAGTATTTAATTATTTAAAGAATTTAATTAAGAATTATTAAAATTATTTATTTATTTAAAAAAATATATATTTATTTTATAAATTATCTATTTTTTTAAATAATTTTAATAATTCTTAAATAATTAAATTCTTTAAATAATTAAATACTAATAAAATATGAAAAAGATTTTATATATATATATATATATATATATATATATATATATATATATATATATATATATATTTATATTTTATTATATATATATATATATATATATATATATATATATATATATATATATATATAATCTTTTTCATATTTTATTATTTAATTATTTAAAGAATTTAATTAAGAATTATTTAAAAACATTTTTAAAAATATTTTTATTTTTTATATATCTTTATTTAATTATTAATTGTTTTATTTAATTTATTTAAAGTATGAAAGCTCATTTTTCATGCGTCTTCACCATATGCGCTCTTGTTTTCATAGATGGTTTTATTTACTCACTCACTTTAGTTTTGACGTGGAAGTCAACATCAGATCAAAGAAAACTCGTGAAGCGGTAATGAGTCTGACATCTTCTGTCTGAGGCCGAGTGTTTTCCCTCTCATGTGGTTTCAGTGATCCTAGTAAACATGTAAACTGTGTTTCGCTCGGATAAACAACGCTCTGAAGTTCTGACCACAGGAGGAGAGAAACGAGCGGCGCGGCGGTTATGAGAGATCACAGCTGTAAATCTCACTCGTTCTCTGCAGGTTTAGACGGCTACAGTGGGACGTTTTTAAAGGCTGTATATTCTGCAGAATTTGTAACGGATCAAAATATTTCTCTGTAATCTCTGCGTTCATGCATGTTTTGGACACGTTCTTCATGATATATTATTATGAGCTTCCTGATCCCAGTGATAGTGAAGTCAACAGGAAACAGGGAAGAACAGGTCGACCTTTGCCGCGACAGACTAAATCCCAGGAACGCTGATGGATTATCCAGAGAGATCCCGAGTGTCTTAAAGGGATTGTTAACCCAGAATAGTGTTCATTTTGTCGGCGGTTTTATTTATTATACATCGCTGATTAAATTATTAGTTTTTTTAGTTGTATTATTAGCTTTTTTATTACTAATTATTTTTGATTTGCTTTTAGTTTAAAATTATTTTACATTTACGCTTACTTATTCGTGTTTTGTTTTGATTGGTTTTAATTTTAATAAATTAATTTATTAGTTATTTTTCTTATGTCTTTTTTTTATTCTTGACTATTATTATTAATTGCTTTATTTTAAAGTTGTTTTAAAGTTAAAGTTTTTGCATTTTTAGTGAGTTTTACATATTTTACATAATTACATATTAGTGAGTTTTATTTTGTTTGTTTTTAATTTAATAATAATTATTATTTATTTTAATTTAACGTATGATTTAATTTTTTTTTAGTTTTATTTGTAGTTTATAAGTGATTTTATTCATTTATAGTTTAATTACTTATTAGTAAGTGTTTTATAATAATTTAATTTGAACTTTTTTATTATTTAATTACTAGTTATTTTTTTTATTTTATTAATTTTTTTAATTTTTGCATTTTTATGGTTTAATTACAT
>CM074433.1:46358510-46366010 GCA_037101425.1 Elopichthys bambusa
TTCATTCACAATCTTCTCTCTGATCGGAGCCGTGCCTTTGAGCTGTTAGTCATGAAATGGGATTGTGGGTAGTCAGGCGTTTCAGAATCTAGTGAGCTGCTTTGCTGATGAAACCGAATAGTGCTGATGCCGAGATATGGATGAAATAATGTTTTTTTTTAACATTATAAAGTTCTTTAATGTGAAAAATAATATAAATTATTATATTAATTAAAATGTAAATGTTATATAATATAATAAATAATATTTTTACTGTTTATAAATATATTCTATTATGTATTTTATTTATAAATTATTTATTATTATTATTGTTGCATAAATATTTTTAATAACACTATAAATGCTATATAAATATAGTAAATTATAATTGTATTATATTGATAAATGATATATAAATTATTAAATAATACAATTATGCATATTATATGATGTGTATATATTTTTATGTATTATTATTTTATAGTATTATTAATTTATATATATATATAATAAGTATATAAATATTATTTTATATTATTAATATATTATATATGCTATTAATAATAATATACTATATTATTAATATATGATTATATATTATCTTTACATAAATATTTATACATGTTATAAATATAGTATATTATAATTATGTATTATTTTTATAAATTATATATAAATTATTAAATAATACAATTTTGCATTTTGGTTGACATTTTATGTATTATATTTATAAATATTATAATCTTATAGTAATATTAATAATAATAATATAATATTTATAATATAATTTGTATATAAATATGATTATTTTTATATTATTAATGTCTTGTTGTTATTATTAATAATAATATACTATATTTATAATATTTATAAGTTTTTATAATTATGTATTATTTTTATAAATTATATATAAATTATTAAATAATACAATTTTGCATTTTGGTTGACATTTTATGTATTTATAAATATTATAATCTTATAGTAATATTAATAATATAATATTTATAATATAATTTGTATATAAATATGATTATTTTTATATTATTAATGTCTTGTTGTTATTATTAATAATAATATACTATATTTATAATATTTATAAGTTTTTATAATTATGTATTATTTTTATAAATTATATATAAATTATTAAATAATACAATTTTGCATTTTGGTTGACATTTTATGTATTCTATTTATAAATATTATAATCTTATAGTAATATTAATAATAATAATATAATATTTATAATATAATTTGTATATAAATATGATTATTTTTATATTATTAATGTCTTGTTGTTATTATTAATAATAATATACTATATTTATAAGTTTTTATAATTAGGTATTATTTATAAATGATATATAAACGATTAAATAATAAAATTATGCATGTGTATATATATATATAATATAAAATATAACAATATAATAGTACAAATATATGTAATTCTAAAATTGTTACACAATATTGTTACTCAAACATAAATGAGATCCTTGAGCTCCGAGAAGCTCATCTTCATCTCTGAAGTGTTTAATGTTGTAATATCTGTTTCAAACGCTCTGGTTTACAGTGTAAGGTGTGTGTGTCGTTTCTCTCTCCGTCCTCCTGCTTTCTGAAACTGTTTAATCAGTTTATTGTCTGTCTGTCCTTCTTTCTCTGTGTGTGTCGTCTGACCGTCAGGGTGACTAAAGTGGACCCAGAGCTGGTCCGGCCTCAGTACAACAAGCTGAGAGACTGGCATCACGAGGTCTCGGCCCGAACGCTCAATGTGTAGATCCGTCTGAAGCTCGCTGAAACGCTCCCATCCTAAATCCAGCAGATCAAATCCCTACATCCGTTTGTTTCTCTCTGTCTGTTCCTGCTGCTCCTCTGACGTCTGTACTTTCTTTCATCGATTCTCTGAATAAAGCTTTTCTTTCGTCTTTCTGCATCTGTTGTGTCTCTTCTTTTCTCTGTTTTCTTCTCTTTTCCTCTTGAAACGGCACAAAAATGATTTGCCGTTTGGTTTAATGCTTGAGTTTTGAGAGATGAAACTGTCACACTTTTTTTTTTTTTTTAATAATTTAATTCTTTTATTCTGTAAAAATTATCAAAAGTGACCGTTTATAATGTTATAAAAGATATTAATAATAGGCAGCATGTGTATTATTAGTTTAAGTATATAAATATTAATACATTTATATATAACAATATACAATATATATATATATATATATTATTTATTTATTTTTATTTATACATTGTGGTAATATTTCACTATTTATACTGTAATTTTGATCAAATAAATACAGCCTTAGTGAGCAGAAGAGACTCATTAAAATAATCCTAATGATTTTAAAAGATTTGGCCTATATATATATATATATATATATATATATAAGTTCTATAATGTAAAATAATATAAATTATCATATTAATTATAATATAAATGTTATATATTATAATATAGTTTGTTACAAATATATTAAATATATATATGAATATTTATTGTAATTATACAATAATATATATATATATATATATAAATATTAATACATTTATATATAACAATATACAATATATTGATATTTAAATATGTATTTATGTACTATATTTATAAATTATTAAACAATACAATTATGCAGTATGTGTATTATGACAATATATGTATATATTTGTATGTATTTATGAATATTATTATTTATATATATATAAAAATTATAAAGTTCTACAATGTAAAATAATATAAATTATCATATTAATTATAATATAAATGTTATATATTATAATATAGTTTGTTACAAATATATTAAATCATATATATATATATTAGTTTAAGTATATAAATATTAATACATTTACATATAACAATATACAATATATTGATATTTAAATATTTATTATTTACTATATTTATAAAATATATAAATGATTAAACAATAAAATTAGGCAGTATGTGTATTATGACAATATATGTATATATTTGTATGTATTTATTAATATTATTATTTATTATTACATTATTATTATTATTATTATTATTATTAATATATTTGTATTTTATATTTTTATATATATATATATATATATATAATATTAGTTTTACAGGATTAATATATTATGTTATTATTAATAATATACTATATTATTAATGTTATATAAATATTATTATTATTTTTAGTAATGATATTTATAAATATTATAAACATAGCATATTATAATTATGTATTATATTTGATAAATTATTCAATAATACCATTATGCATTATAATTTTTTTTTTGTAAATGTTATTTTATATTATTATTATTATTTATTTATATTTATCATTGATCTGCTACAGTTGGTCTTAGTTGTCTTATGCTGCTGCTATTATCTGGATCATCCTGAGAAATACTGTAGTTTTTATTGCAGAAGTGAAAGATGTTATTAAGACGTACTCCATTTTCTGCCCTTCCTCGTTCACGTAGACAGAGCTGTATCTGTGTGTCTATTGCTAATATAATGAATCTCGGCGGTTGATCAGTCAGAACATGTGACACGACAGACGCTCGACGCTTCAGCCCTTTACAGAGCCCATCTATGACGCTTTTTATTAGTGATAAATAATAGATATGATTTCACCTTCTGCCCTCTCTATTTATTTCTCTCTCCTTCAGTCTCTCGGTCCATTTGTAGTCGTCACATTTGTCCTCAGGAGTCAAAGAACCCTCAGAACTAATAGTGAAGAAAATGAAATGTTTCACGTGAGAAACCTGAGGGATGATTAGATATTAATGCATCTATTCACTTTAATGCACCTCCATCGTTCGCCACAGGCTGCAGAAGACTGACGCAGTTCTGATAGTGGACAGTAGGTGGCAGCACTGCACTTATTAGTGAAGATGAATCGATCATCACTACTGGAGCTTCTGGTGAACACTTCTAACGCTTTATGTGCCAGTTATGAAAAATAGTTAGATATATTACAATTTAAATCCATGTGAATATATAGTAGTGTTTTTAATAATTATTATTATTATTCTCAGTGGTGATTCTGATTAGACTTTTGTGGCTGTAATATAGTATAAAGTTCTGTAATAAATGTTATTTAAATCAGATAACACTATATTAAAGGCTGAACAATAAGTGCTATCATGATGAATACATATTTTACAATTTAATTATTATTTTTAAGCAATTTAGAGCAATGAGATTATTTTACAAGATGTTTAATAAAGAACGTAAAGAACATTTTATTATATTTTTAATAATATTTTTTTATTAACTCTTTCGTACAAAGCATGAATATGAGGTACAAAAATATTTTATTCATCAAAAATAAATAAATAAAGTACAGCAACACTGGATGAGTGAGATACAGAGCATAATAATCATAATAAAATAGTCTATTTTCTTTACGCAAATATTATTAGAAAAAAAATTATATTATAATATATATTTATTGTAATTTTACTATTATTTATATACTGTTATATTGTTTATTAATTTTGAATTTTATTTTTATATATTTTAATTTTAATTTAAGTAATTTGTGCTTTTGTCATTTTTATTAAAATTGTTTTAGTAATTATTATTCTAAATAAGTAGTTAAATAAGCTTATAAAATAATTTAAAGACTAATAAGTCTAATATTGTATTTTTTAAATTATCTATTATTATTATTATTATTATTAGAAACTAAATATATATGTATATTATATTTAGTGTAATTTTACTATTATTTGTGTACTATTAATGTTTATTAATATTTTGAATTATTTTATTTTTATATTTTCTGTTTTAATTTTAGTTTGTTTCAGTAATTGTATGTGCTTTTTGTCATTTTTATTAGGATTTCATAGTGTTATTTGTTTGTTTTAGTAATTATAATTAAAAATAAATAGTTAATAAATAAGCTTATAAAATAATTTGAGATTTTTTTTAAGCTTAAGTAATATTTAAATGTAATTTTTTAAAATTAATTAGCTATTATTATTATTAGAAACTAAATATATATATATATATATATATATATATATATTATAATGTGTATATATATATATATATATATATATATTATATTTAGTGTAATTTACTATTATTTGTGTACTATTAGTGTTTATTAATATTTTGAATTATTTTATTTTTATATTTTCTGTTTTAATTTTAGTTTGTTTCAGTAATTGTATGTGCTTTGTCATTTTTTTTTATTTATTAGGATTTCATAGTGTTATTTGTTTGTTTTAGTAATTATAATTAAAAATAAATAGTTAATAAATAAGCTTATAAAATAATTTGAGATTTTTTTTAAGCTTAAGTAATATTTAAATGTAATTTTTTTTAAATTAATTAGCTATTATTATTATTAGAAACTAAATATATATATTACAATATATATATATATTATATTTAGTGTAATTTTACTATTATTTGTGTACTATTAGTGTTTATTAATATTTTGAATTATTTTATTTTTATATTTTCTGTTTAAGTTTCAGTAATTGTATGTGCTTTTTGTCATTTTTATTAGGATTTCATAGTGTTATTTGTTTGTTTTAGTAATTATTATTAAAAATAAATAGGTAATAAATAAGCTTATAAAATAATTTGAGCTTAAGTAATATTTAAATGTAATTTTTTTTTAATTAATTATCAATTATTTTTAGAAACTATATTTATATATAAAACGTGTAAATTATTTTTTTTTTTTTTTTTTTTTTTTTTTTTACTTTTTAAAAATGAATGTGTTTTATAAAGCATTGATTTCTGTTATTGTCTTTAAGCAAAATATAATTATTTCAGTGTGAGGTGTGACCCGGTCATGTAGTCGACAGGTTTTGTGTCACAGTGAATCAAGGGCGCTCGTTGTTTTGTTGGCACTGTTTTTCTTCATTATCAAACCATCTGGGACCGCTGCGCCGACGGGCCTCGTGTATTTGATCAATCTGCTCATATTTGGAGGCTCTGGACGGTGTGGAGGTTCACGCTCCGCCGGCTCTCACAGGGTCAGTTCGCTGTCGTTTCCGTCACATGGTTCTCTGTTTGAACATCCTGCGGTTTGACCGCACGTTTGCATGAAAATCAACTTGTGCGTGACTGTAAACGGGATCTAGAGCTTTATACGAACACTATCTGCTCTCAGATTCACGTTCTGATGGTTATAGGCTGGAGGTTTAAGTGCTTATTTTGTTGAAAGTCTCGTGTGTTCTGTGTTTCTCTCCAGCGAGGCCGCAGAGGAGGTTCAGCCCAGCTCTCATGTCACGTCTTCAGTCAAAACGATGACCAAAATGCCCGCTGGAGCCCCTCGACAGGGCAACGGCGTCCCTCCGCCTGCAGCCAAAAGCTGGCATTCTGGGAGCGCTGCAGGTGAGACGTTCACTAGATCTGCTTCAGAATGTGTGTATTCCTTAAAGAGATTCAGCCACAACAACGTCCTGTCACCGTTTACATGCTTTCTAAAGGAAAACTGATATTAAGCAAAAAGTACACAGAGTAAATAGTTTTTTGTTTTGTTTTTTCTTTGTATTTTTATCATATATAGGCACAATTTATATTTGTCATCAAATTATCTCAAGCAGAAACCTTCAGTCAAATCTCTGTCTCTACTGTAGTGTTCATAAGAGTATTTATTAATATTTTGAATTACATTTTATATTTGTTGCCAAATTAAGTATAATTAAGTTTTTAATATTATGGTTTTAGTTTGCAATAACAACACCGAATATTATATTATATTCATTGTAATTTTATTATTTATTGTATACTTTTATAGTGTTTATTTTATTTGATTTTATTTTTATATTTTCTGTTTTCATTTTTCGTTTAAATTTGTAGTAGCTTTAAGGTTTTAATAGCTTTATTCGTATCTGTTTTGATTATTATTATTATTATAAATAAATAGTTAATAAATACGCTTAAATAATAAAATAAAATAATTTTTAAAAATTAAGTCTAATATTTAATTATTAATTAATTATCAACTATTAGAAACTCATATCTTTTTTTTTTTATGGATTTAGTTGCAATAAAAACACTGTATATTATATTTTCTGTTTTAATTTTTGTTTATATTTTTAGTAGCTTTAAGGTTTTAATAGCTTTATTCGTTTCCGTTTTGATTATTATTATTATGAATAAATAGTTAATAAATAAGCTTATAAAATAATTTAAAATTTTTTTAAAGTGTAATATTTAAATATTTAATTATTAATTAATTGTCAACTATTATTAGAAACTCATATATGTATTTTTTTTATTTATGGTTTTAGTTGCAATAAAAACACTGTATATTATATTTTGTTTTAATTTTTGTTTATATTTTTTAAATAGCTTTAAGGTTTTAATAGCTTTATTTATTTATAATAATAATCAAAACGGAAATGAATAGTTATGTCTAATATTTAAATATTTAATTTTTAATTAATTATCAACTATTAGAAACTCATATATATTTTTTTTATTTATTTATGGTTTTAGTTGCAATAAAAACACTGTATATTATATTTTCTGTTTTAATTTTTGTTTATATTTTTAGTAGCTTTAAGGTTTTAATAGCTTTATTC
>CM074433.1:46371010-46403510 GCA_037101425.1 Elopichthys bambusa
TATATATATATATATATATATATATATATATATATATATATATATATATATATATAGATTTATTGTAATTTTTTCTAAATAGGGCATAAATACAGATAAAAAACATTATATAAAAATAAAGATAGAAAAATTAAATTAAATAAAAGTCTGTCACATTAATATATTAAAATATAAAAAATGTATATATATGATTTTTAGATTATTTACTGTAATTTATTTACAATATGGCATAAATACAAATAAAAAGCATATAAAATCAACATAAATATATAAAAATAAAATTAAATAAAAATCTTTGTCACAGTCCACTAACTAAAAATTTCGTGTGGTGTGAAAAACGTTATCTAAATGTTGCAGAAATGGATTTTCTGATATTATTCACACAATAGATCATTTATTTAATCACAGGTAAATAATATCAGTAATATATATTCAGACTGCAGTTTCTTTTTAGCAGCTCTAAACACACTGACTGAGCTTCTCTGAGGACTTTACAGTTTGAAATGATCAAGAATAAATTAGCTTGAGTATTAATTTCTGTTATTTTATTTATTTATTTTCTTAATGTGACTTAAATGTAAACAAAGTTTGGGGTTGGTAAGATGATCTGCTCACAAAGGCTGCATTTATTTGATCAAAAATACAGTAAAAATAGTGAAATATTATTCCAATGTAAAATATCTGTTTTCTATGTGAGTATATAGTAAAGTGTAATTTATATCCAGTGATCAAAGCTGAATTTACTCCAGTCTTTAGTGTCACATGATCCTTCAGAAATCATTCTAATATGATGATTTGATGCTCAAGAAACATTTCTGATTATCATCAGTGTTGAACACAGTTCATATTTTTGTGGAAACAAATTATTTTTCAGGATTCTTTGATGAATAGAAAGTTCAAAAGAACAGCATTTATTAGAAACAGAGTCTTTTGTAACATTATAAATGTCTTTACTGTCACTTTTAATGCGTCATAACAGTATTCATTTCTTTACCCCAAACTTTTGAACATGTGTGTTACATTTTGTTACATTTGTTACAAATTTTGTACCCTTGAAAGAGTCCCAAGAAAACATGTTTTGATGAGATCAGATGTTATAGCTCCTGGTGTGAAGCAGCTGAGAGTTGAAGGTAATGTCGGTGAAGTTTAATTTGCAGATAAGGAAGCATCTGATAGACGTGTCGTGACAGTGAAGCGGGTCACCGGTCAGGAGCTCAGACTCCTTCAGCTCGTCCCCAGAGAGCGAGTGAGCGCCGGTATCCGTTACGCCGCCGCGGCCCGTGCACAGACTCGCAGACTCCTGCCAAAAGCGGCCGTGACATCCAAGCTTAAAGTCTCCGTTTTCTGCATTTGATATCGCCGGTGTCTGTTGTTTTCCCTTCCAGCTAATCATCCGATTTGTAACCCGCATCCCCGCTGCTGTCCTCACGTTACCCGAACAGATCCCTTCACATCAGCCCGACACATCCACTCTCTCAGAACGGCTGTTTTCACAGTGTCAGGACAGACAGAGCTCTGATGTCACGCTTACAGCAATATCTCACTCAAAAATCATTGAAAATCTGTTGTTTTTGTTTTATGAGGAATTCTGGCAACACTTTACGCATATGATAATGCATTAACTAACAATGAGCAATACATTTATTACTTCATTAAATACAACTTCTGATATTAATAATATATTAAATGGTCAAATTAACATTAACTAAGATTAATGTGTGATTGATTTTATATATATACATATATGTATATGTGTGTGTGTGTGTATATATATATATATATATATATATATATATATATATATATATATATATATATATATATATATATATCAGAAATAAAAATGTATATAAACCATTTTTAATTTAAATTAAAATAACCATTTTTAGTATATAGCCATTTTTAATAAAAATCTAAAACTTGAAAAATAATAAAACAAAATGATATAATATAAAAATAAATAAAATAAACTAAATGAAAATGAGAAATGTAGCTGAAATAAGTTTGTATTTTATTTTATTTTTTTAATTTAAATTTTATTATTTATTTTTATATTATATCATTTTGTTATTGTATTTTATTTATTTTAATTTTACTGCCAAAAAGCAGTTTATACTGTGTGTGTGTGTGTGTATATATATATATATATATATATATATATATATATATATATATATATATATATATATATAGCTGAAATAAGTTTATGTATTTTATTTTAATATTATATTATATCATTTTATTTTATTGTATCTTTTTTTTTTTTTTTCAAATAACAATGTTTTTATCCATGTGTAACTGTAATACCCCTGTACGATTGTCGGCTAAGGAAGGTGTCGTGAATGAAGCGCAGCAGTCGTGTTTATTGTTAAATAAGCGCCTGTGGTGTTTTGCAGGGGTCCGTTCCTGGTGGCTATGGGCAAATCATGGCACAAGGAGGAGTTCAACTGTTCGCACTGCCACAGCACACTGGCAGACGTGGGTTTCGTGGAGGAACGCGGCTCCGTCTACTGCGAGCGCTGCTACGAGCAGTTCCTGGCCCCGACCTGCTTCCGCTGCCAGCAGAAGGTTCTGGGGGTGAGTGAGGAACGGTTTATATTTCCAACTAGATTCTTACATGTTCAGTGTGTGTGTCGTCCTGCAGTGTAAACTCTAATATTAATGAAGAAATCACTAAATATATATGAATGTCATTGTCCCCTTAAATAGTTTCAGTGTAGTTTTGTTTGTTGATCATAAGTGACGTTCGAGCGTCGTCCGTCCACATCTCCTCTCCTCGCTCTCTCCATTGACCTCCATGATTCTTCATCATTCCCAGCCTCCCCTCCTCTGCTCTCTCTGAGAGTGTGGGACTGTGGGAACGAGCTTTAATCGGGATCATAAGGTCTGGTAAAGCTGGCACCGGCCGCTCAGATGTGTGACAATTAGCACCGGCTGTGTCGCCTTCGCTTTAGTCGGCTTCAGAAAGCCACGGACAGAGCCGGAGGAGCCGATCGGGCGGAAGGGCTTCACTCACTTAATGAGCGCCTCTCCATCCGGGACGCTTTCTGTGCCGAGAGAAAACATTAAATGCCTCTGATTTACAGAGACTTGTGTGAACGTCATTACATCAGATCTGAGAGTTCAGGCTGTGCTCTCTTAATCTGCCATTTTCATCTGCTAACAGGAAGTCATCAACGCCCTGAAGCAGACCTGGCATGTGTACTGCTTCCTGTGCGCCTCCTGCCAGCAGCCAATCCGCAACAACACCTTCCACCTGGAGGACGGACAGCCGTACTGCGAGACGGGTGAGCCATTAACCCACCCACATGAAACGAGCGCTGTAATCGGTCATCATAACCCCCCGTCAAACACTCACTGATCTTTACAGGTTATAAGAGAACCGTAAAAGCTTTACAGCGTGTCATGGTTTACTGCTGACTGGGGTGGGAGAGCATTTTTATTTTGGGGAACTTTAACTTTAAGCATTAAATCATATCTTTAACTCCACTACATTTCAACAGCAGCAGTGTGATTTGATTCTGGGCTGTTTCTCATTGATTTAGATTACTACACCCTCTTCGGCACTGGCTGTCACGGATGTGACTTTCCCATCGAAGCGGGCGACAAGTTCCTGGAGGCGCTGGGATTCACCTGGCACGACACCTGCTTCGTGTGTGCAGTACGTGAAAACACACAGTCTCCGTTTGAGAAATATAAACGTCTAAAGGGTGTTTGACAGACGCGAGACAGAGTGACTGGATGCACAATATTTACTTTTGCAAAAATGCATTTGGCAGATGATCAGCTCAGGCATTTCTTCACTGCAGAAGTGATGTTTGTCCTCAGTGTTTCTGTCCTGTTTTCCAGTACACATATCTAAATTGAGATACATTTACTAGAGAAGCAAAATGACTGAAGATATTAAGTCTTGTTAAAAATGAATTGAGTTTGTGTTTAAAACAAGATCGCATAATTATGGAAGCTTGTTTCCGCCACTGAATAAAAATAAAAAGGGTAATTCTGACTTTATATCACACATTTCTGACCTTTTTCTCGCAATTCTGACTTTATATCTCGCAATTCTGACTTTATATCTCATTTAGTCATTTAGCTGACGCTTTTCTCCAAAGCGACTTACAAATGAGAGTAGTAGAAGCAGTTGAATCAACATGAGTAAAATACAAAACAGTTTCTCACAATTCTGACTTTATATCACGCAATTCTGACTTTATATCACGCAATTCTGACTTTATATCACGCAATTCTGACTCTCGCAATTCTGACTCTCGCAATTCTGACTTTATATCATTCAATTCTGACTTTATATCACGCAATTCTGACTTTATATCACGCAATTCTGACTTTATATCACGCAATTCTGACTTTATATCACGCAATTCTGACTTTATATCACGCAATTCTGACTTTATATCACGCAATTCTGACTTTATATCATTCAATTCTGACTTTATATCACGCAATTCTGACTTTATATCACGCAATTCTGACTTTATATCACGCAATTCTGACTTTATAGCACACAATTCTGACTTTATATCATTCAATTCTGACTTTATATCACGCAATTCTGACTCTCGCAATTCTGACTCTCGCAATTCTGACTTTATATCATTCAATTCTGACTTTATATCACGCAATTCTGACTTTATATCATTCAATTCTGACTTTATATCATTCAATTCTGACTTTATATCATTCAATTCTGACTTTATATCACGCAATTCTGACTTTATAACTCGCAATTCTGACTTTATATCATTCAATTCTGACTTTATATCACGCAATTCTGACTTTATAACTCGCAATTCTGACTTTATAACTCGCAATTCTGACTTTATATCATTCAATTCTGACTTTATATCATTCAATTCTGACTCTCGCAATTCTGACTTTATATCTCACAATTCTGACTTTATATCACGCAATTCTGTCTTTATATCACGCAATTCTGACTTTATAACTCGCAATTCTGACTTTATAACTCGCAATTCTGACTTTATATCATTCAATTCTGACTTTATATCATTCAATTCTGACTCTCGCAATTCTGACTCGCAATTCTGACTTTATATCACACAATTCTGACTTTACAACTCGCAATTCTGACTTTATATCACGCAATTCTGACTTTATATCACGCAATTCTGACTTTATATCACACAATTCTGACTTTACAACTCGCAATTCTGACTTTATATCACGCAATTCTGACTTTATATCTCACAATTCTGACTTTATATCACGCAATTCTGACTTTATATCACGCAATTCTGACTTTATAGCACACAATTCTGACTTTATATCACGCAATTCTGACTTTATAGCACACAATTCTGACTTTATATCATTCAATTCTGACTTTATATCACGCAATTCTGACTCTCGCAATTCTGACTCTCGCAATTCTGACTTTATATCATTCAATTCTGACTTTATATCACGCAATTCTGACTTTATATCATTCAATTCTGACTTTATATCATTCAATTCTGACTTTATATCACGCAATTCTGACTTTATAACTCGCAATTCTGACTTTATATCATTCAATTCTGACTTTATATCACGCAATTCTGACTTTATAACTCGCAATTCTGACTTTATAACTCGCAATTCTGACTTTATATCATTCAATTCTGACTTTATATCATTCAATTCTGACTCTCGCAATTCTGACTTTATATCTCACAATTCTGACTTTATAACTCGCAATTCTGACTTTATAACTCGCAATTCTGACTTTATATCATTCAATTCTGTCTTTATATCACGCAATTCTGACTTTATAACTCGCAATTCTGACTTTATAACTCGCAATTCTGACTTTATATCATTCAATTCTGACTTTATATCATTCAATTCTGACTCTCGCAATTCTGACTCGCAATTCTGACTTTATATCACACAATTCTGACTTTACAACTCGCAATTCTGACTTTATATCTCGCAATTCTGACTTTATATCACACAATTCTGACTTTACAACTCGCAATTCTGACTTTATATCACACAATTCTGACTTTACAACTCGCAATTCTGACTTTATATCACGCAATTCTGACTTTATAACTCGCAATTCTGACTTTATAACTCGCAATTCTGACTTTATATCATTCAATTCTGACTTTATATCATTCAATTCTGACTCTCGCAATTCTGACTCGCAATTCTGACTTTATATCACACAATTCTGACTTTACAACTCGCAATTCTGACTTTATATCACGCAATTCTGACTTTATATCACGCAATTCTGACTTTATATCACACAATTCTGACTTTACAACTCGCAATTCTGACTTTATATCACGCAATTCTGACTTTATATCTCACAATTCTGACTTTATATCACGCAATTCTGACTTTATAGCACACAATTCTGACTTTATATCACGCAATTCTGACTTTATAGCACACAATTCTGACTTTATATCATTCAATTCTGACTTTATATCACGCAATTCTGACTCTCGCAATTCTGACTCTCGCAATTCTGACTTTATATCATTCAATTCTGACTTTATATCACGCAATTCTGACTTTATATCATTCAATTCTGACTTTATATCATTCAATTCTGACTTTATATCACGCAATTCTGACTTTATAACTCGCAATTCTGACTTTATATCATTCAATTCTGACTTTATATCACGCAATTCTGACTTTATAACTCGCAATTCTGACTTTATAACTCGCAATTCTGACTTTATATCATTCAATTCTGACTTTATATCATTCAATTCTGACTCTCGCAATTCTGACTTTATATCTCACAATTCTGACTTTATATCACGCAATTCTGTCTTTATATCACGCAATTCTGACTTTATAACTCGCAATTCTGACTTTATAACTCGCAATTCTGACTTTATATCATTCAATTCTGACTTTATATCATTCAATTCTGACTCTCGCAATTCTGACTCGCAATTCTGACTTTATATCACACAATTCTGACTTTACAACTCGCAATTCTGACTTTATATCTCGCAATTCTGACTTTATATCACACAATTCTGACTTTACAACTCGCAATTCTGACTTTATATCACACAATTCTGACTTTACAACTCGCAATTCTGACTTTATATCACGCAATTCTGACTTTATATCATTCAATTCTGACTTTATATCACGCAATTCTGACTTTATATCACGCAATTCTGACTTTATAACTCGCAATTCTGACTTTATATCACGCAATTCTGACTTTATAACTCGCAATTCTGACTTTATATCATTCAATTCTGACTTTATATCATTCAATTCTGACTTTATATCACGCAATTCTGACTTTATATCATTCAATTCTGACTTTATATCATTCAATTCTGACTTTATATCACGCAATTCTGACTTTATATCACGCAATTCTGACTTTATATCACGCAATTCTGACTTTATATCATTCAATTCTGACTTTATATCATTCAATTCTGACTTTATATCATTCAATTCTGACTTTATATCACGCAATTCTGAGAAAAGAAGTGTAAACTAACAATTGTAAGAAAAAAGTCAGAATTGTGAGATAGTCGCAATTATGTTTCTTATTTTTTTATTTAGTGGCAGAAACAAGCGTTCATAAATATCTGCCAGTGGAGTCAGACAAATAAACTTAATTCAAAGGGAAAAGTTTATTTTTCTCACCTCACTGGCAGATATTTGTTCTCACTTCATTTTGATACATTTTTCATTAAACAAGACTCAATATCTTCAGTCATTTTGCTTCTCCAGTAAATGTATCTTGATTTAATAGATATTTGTACTGGGAAACAAGACAGAAATACTGAGGAAGAACATGATTTTTTTTTTTTTTTTTTGCACTCCCTGGGACTCGAACCCATGCCGTAGCGTTGCAGGTGCTGTGCTCTGCAGTTCGAGCTACAAAGAATGCAATAATGTGATGTCTCTTACTGCATTGATTTGTATTTTAAATTGTTGTTCTTCTCTCTCTCTCGTCCTGTAGGTGTGCAGCACGAGTCTAGAGGGTCAGACCTTCTTCTCCAAGAAAGACAAGCCCTTATGCAAGAAACACGCTCACACGGTCCAGTTCTGAGTGCTCGCGCTGTACGACGGCGTGAAATCAAAGCCGAACGCCTTGCTGGTCATATCTTACATTTGCGAGATTTATTTTAGTATGTGAATGTTTTTGCTAAGAGATATATTTTCTTTGATTTTCCTCAAAAAAAGCATCAGAAAGACGCACATTTACATCAGAGTTTATAGTTTTATAAATTAATCACACTGCAAAAAAAAATGATGTTCTTCCTCATTATTTTTGTCTTGTTTTCCAGCACAAATATAAAATTGATTTTTCTGAAAACAACTTAATATAAGAAAATCATGTTTTTTGCAGTGCAGATGTTTTTGGAGACCATCATAAAGCTTGAGATCAGATACTGTGTTAATTTGCAGTATTTCGTCTTCTCTTAATAAGGTTCTTTAACGTTCAGTGTTGCATTGTGGGTGTTTTTGTCTGTCTCTTGAGTGAGTATCATGTGCTGCAGTGTTTTATTGAGAAATTTCAGTCGTTATTTTCAACATTACAGAAGTTCCACACGTATTTAAAGAGCTTATTTTCACACATTCTCACATGAAATCACTGGTGGATTGTAGGATCAGTGGAGGAGTGTTACCGTGCGTTCGGATTCTCGTCTCCTGCGTCCCGCTGCAGTTTGACCGGCCGCTCCACACAGAGCTCTATTTATGCAGGTATATTTATTGAGGCAGGAGGGACGATGATTTCTGGGGCTTTCCAGGGGCTTTGCACATATTTTACAGCACAGACAGCGTCAGTGCTTTCAGAACGGTGATATTTAATGTTTTATGTGTTATTTCTGTGCTCCGTCTATCTGTGTAAGGTTTGTGGGATATCTGATCGTCTAAGTGCGTTAATGGGCTCCGATTAAAACTTTATTTGTGCTCAAATGATGACTAATATAGAGAAACATATTTCATTTTTCTTATTTCCGTTTTATCTTTAGCTCTTGTTTTTAAGCTAATATGGGTTGATGGTTCATGTGCGTCTTTATTCTCTTTTTTTGATGTTGTAGTTTCCTGTAATGCATTATTATGAGATGGGATCAATAATAAAACACTGTTCTTATCAAAGTCTCATCGTGTGATTGAAAGATATTCCACACGGATCAAATCTATTAAAAACATTTCTGTTAATTGAGATAAATGATAAATATTATTTGAAGAACTTAAACTAAATTAAATTTTAGAAATGTTGCCTTGACAAGTTTCATTTGAAGCACTAAAATTATTAACTGGAAATAAATAAAAACTGAAATAGAAATAAATATAAACTACTAAATAGCAATATTTAAAAAATAAGATTAAAATGACTAAAAATTTAACTAAAATTAACATGGCTTTTATTTTCATATTTTTAGTTATTTTAAAATATTAAATAAGACTTAAAATAACACTGCTTTAAAACACACAGACATAACTAATAAATGCTTTAATGATGAGTGTCGTTTGCGGGTCACCTGAGACCGATCCTATGGTTTCCCAGATCCCAAACCATCACACCACCACAACCACACGTCCTGTGCTCCCGTTTCATATGAGGACAGATTATTTTCAGTCACTGGGAAATGGATATTAGCAAACATTCGCCTCCTTCCGGTAATGGTTGAGTTTGCCAGTAGATTGCAATGCAGACTATAAAAATGACATTAACAAAAACCTTTTGGACATGTAAGATACTTGTAAGAAAAGAAAAAAAAAAAGAAAATCTCAAATCCATTACATTGAGTGAAATGAACGTGAGTGAAAAGTAGATTTTAATATGTGAATTATGTCACATGTGCCTGTTCATACCAAGGACGATAACTACAGTATAATGATATAGTTATGAGTTATAAACTCACAAGAAAAAGACAGAATTGTGAGGGGGGAAAAAAATAAAATGGCAAGATAAAAATCAGAACTGCGAAGCGGAAAAAAAGTCAGAATTGATAGAAAAGATTTAGAATTGTGAGGGGAAAAAAGTTGGAACTGCCAAGGAGAAAAAGAGATATAAACTCGCAATTGCAAGAAAGGTCAGAATAGCGAGAGAAAAAAGACAGAATTGTGAGGGGAAAAAAAGTTGGAATTGCGACAGGAAAAAAGGTCAATATCGAGATATAAACTCATAGTTGCAAGAAAAGTTAGAATAGCGAGTAAAAAATAAAATGGCAAGAAAAAAGACAGAGCTTTGAGGGGGGGGGGGAAAAAGTCAGAATTGATAGAAAAGAGTAAGAATTGTGAGGAAAATAGTTGGAATTGCCAGGGAGAAAGTCAGAATTCAGAGATATAAACTCGCAATTGAGAAAAAAAAAAAAAGAATTGTGTGAAAAGTCAGAATTGCGAGGATAAAAGTTGGAATTGCAAGGGGGGGAAAAAAAGTCAGAATTCCAAGGTAGAAGCTCACAATTGCGAGGAAAAAAAAGGCGGAATTGTGAGGGGGTGGGTGGGGGGGAAGTCAGAATAGCAAGAAAAAAGTCAGAATTGTGAAAAACTCGCAATTGCGAGAAAAGTTCAGGTTATAATGTCATTGATTGTGAGGAAAAAAGTCAGAATTCGCAATTGCGAGAAAAAAAAAGTCAGAATTGTGAGGAAAAAAGTCAGAATAGCATTAAAAAAAAAGTCAGAATTGCGAGGGGGAAAAAAGTCAGAATTGTGAGGGGGAAAAAGTCCAAATTCCAAGATATAAACTCACAATTGTGAGGAAAAAAGTCAGAATTGTGAGAAAAGTCAGAATAGCATTTTAAAAAAAAGTCAGAATTGTGAGGGGAAAAAAAGTCAGAATTGTGAGGGGGGAAAAAGTCCAAATTCCAAGATATAAACTCGCAATTGTGAGAAAAAAGTCAGAATTGTGAGAAAAGTCAGAATAGCATTTTAAAAAAAAGTCAGAATTGTGAGGGGAAAAAAAGTCAGAATTCGCAATTGCGAGAAAAAAGTCAGAATTGCGAGAAAAAAGTCAGAATTGCGAGAAAAAAGTCAGAATTGTGAGGGGGGAAAAAGTCAGAATTCGCAATTTGCGAAAAAAAAAAAAAGTCAGAATTGTAAAGAAAAAAGTCAGAATAGCAAGAAAAAAGTCAGAATTGTGAAAAACTCGCAATTGCGAGAAAAGTTCAGGTTATAATGTCATTGATTGTGAGGAAAAAAGTCAGAATTCGCAATTGCGAAAAAAAAAAAAAAAAGTCAGAATTGTGAGGAAAAAAGTCAGAATAGCATTAAAAAAAAAGTCAGAATTGTGAGGGGAAAAAAAGGTCAGAATTGTGAGGGGGAAAAAGTCCAAATTCCAAGATATAAACTCGCAATTGTGAGAAAAAAGTCAGAATTGTGAGAAAAGTCAGAATAGCATTTTAAAAAAAAGTCAGAATTGTGAGGGGAAAAAAAGTCAGAATTCACAATTGCGAGAAAAAAGTCAGAATTCACAATTGCGAGAAAAAAGTTAGAATTGTGAGAAAAAAGTCAGAATAGCATAAAAAAAAAGTCAGAATTCCAAGGTATAAACTCGCAATTGCGAGGGAAAAAAAAGCCAGAATTGTGAGGGGGGGGATAAAGTCAGAATAGCAAGAAAAAAGTCAGAATTGTGAGAATCAGAATTGCGTAGAAAAAAGTCAGAATTGTGAGAAATTCGCAATTGCAAGAAAAGTTCAGGTTATAATGTCATTGATTGTGAGAAAAAAGTCAGAATTCGCAATTGCGAAAAAAAAAAAGTCAGAATTGTAAAGAAAAAAGTCAGAATTGTGAGGGGGAAAAAAGTCCAAATTCCAAGATATAAACTTGCAATTGTGAGAAAAAAGTCAATTGTGAGAAAAGTCAGAATAGCATTTTAAAAAAAAGTCAGAATTGTGAGGGGAAAAAAAGTCAGAATTAGAGAAAAGTTAGAATTGTGAGAAAAAAGTCAGAATTCCAAGATATAAACTCGCAATTGCGAGAAAGTCAGAATTGTGAGGGGGAAAAGGTCAAAATTCGCAATTGATAGAAAAGTCAGAATAGCAAGAAAAAAGTAAATTCTGAGATATAAACTCGCAATTGCAAGAAAAAAAAAGTCAGAATAGCAAAGAAAGAAGTCAGAATTGCGAGATATAAACTTTTTTCCCCTCACAATTCTGACTTTTTTTCTCACAATTGCAAGTTTTAAATCTCGCAATTCTGAAAAAAATAAATGAATAAAAAGTCAGAATTGCAAGATAAAGATGATCTTTGTCATTTTTTTATTCCGTGGTGGAAACAAGCTTCCATAGAGAACAAGCCTTAAGACGGGATGTTTTGCGATCTTCAGCATCACATGAAGTTTATCGTCACGCTCAAGACCTGCAAGAGCGGAGCGAGAATAAACCATCTCCAGGATTCATCCAGTTTGTTGTCAGCAGTGAAGCAGAACTAGTTTTAAAGCTCAGAAAAGGTTTTGTAAATGAATCCTGAATAGCGTGAAATTGGTCAGATCCGGACAATGTTTGATAGAGTCAAAAAGGTGTATTTTTATATATTGATGTGATTTAATTTCAATTTTATGATTAAATTGTGTTTTATATATTTGATTTTTGTAGTTTCAGGTTATAATGTCAGGTAGCCTTTCGATTTTTTTCAACCATTAGTTTGATTTGAAGAGCAAGAATATTACCTTACATATTTGAATATTTATTTAAAAAGCAGATTTTATATACGGCATCTGGTTTCAGGTACAGTATATAATTGATAAAGGTGTATTTAGCATATTTTCTGTCGTTAGTTTACGGTTTAGAGAAGGAAAATGGTGGTGCAAGTTCATATATATATATATATATATATGATAATATTATTTTAGGTCATATAAAGGTGCAATTTTATATATTCAACAATTTTGTTTCAGATATAAAGGGTTGATAAAATTTACCTAGTGTTGGTTTAGCAGTATATGATAAATATTTTGTATATTTTTGGATTATAAAGTGTATTTCTGCCCATTTGTGTGAGGTGAAGAGCAAGTTTACTTATATTAAGTAAAGCACTGAAAGCATTGTAATTGTTGTTTTACTTTATTATTAGCATTATTAACATTATAATCTATCAACCGTACATAGGAAAATTATGAAATTTGGTGCAGCGATAGAGTTGGTCCTGAAGAGTAATCTGACCAACTTTGAAGTATCTACGACGTACTCCATAGCGCCACCGCGAGTTCAAAAATGTACTATTCTTTTTGTTCTAACTTTTGAACACTTTGACGTCTTGCAGTGAAGCAGATCTGGTTGATAAAGGTGTATTTCTGTTATTAATTCGAGGTTCAGAGCATATTTTATGATTGGTTATAGTGTATTTTGCTGGTTTCTGTGAGGTGAAGCCTGATGAGGAGGCGGCATTGAGGTGTATTTCTCTGAGGCGTCAGTGGTTGGAGCCTCTGCGCCTCAATACACACACACACACACACACACACTGAAGGAAAGAAAACCAGCTTTCCTCCTTGAGTTGGGCAGAAGGAGTCCGTTTAATCTCACAGAACAAACGGCCTCGAGTAATTCTTCGCTAAAATTTCTATGTTCCGCGGACATGCGCGCGAGGAGCTGATGAAGCATTCTGACGGACTTTAGAGGCTCTTGAATGAAGGTGAGTGTTTAAACGCCAATCTGACACATTCACTGAGACTTTTGAGTGTTTAATCCGCCGTACATATCGATGAAGGCACCGATCCACGAGCAGATTTGTACTAAAGACTCGCGGTTGTCCGTACGCGTTTGAGCTCGTGCTCGTATTTACGAAAGTTTCGGTGTTTTCTCGTGAATCTCGCGCACTGACTGAATCTCACTGAGCTGCTGCAATCTCTCATAAGTCAGAATAATTCCCACAAACTGTCAGAACTTGTGTTTTAGTGGTACTAGTTTAAGAAAAATGAAATATCTGTTGTGACGGACGAAAATAATTCGCGTAAGCGATTTAAGTCTATGATATTACTTTAGATACATGTTTATTTTCAAGTATGCAAATGATGAATAAAAATGAAATCAAGCTGTTATTCTTCAGATTATTATTGGAAGTTTTCTTGACGTGTTGAGGAACGAAATGACAGTTTTATCAGGATATTTCCTGAAGGTGTTTAACCGGTTATTTCTATAATAAATGATATTGCATAACTCCATCAAGACATATGATTTATTGAGCTAATCAAGGTCTTACGAAACATTCTGACTGTTTTGTAGATGTTGAGAGATCTGAACATCGCAAATCCATAAGGAGCTTCATTCATCAGACTGAGGTAAGAAGGCGTTTTTTTTAAATTTTTTTTTTATTTAACCGTTGGCCTTTTTCACAGACTGTGATGACGCGTTTTAACGGTCATCAGCATCGTAAATCCTGCAAAGTTTTTATTATTTTCTTTTTTTTTTTAAATTGTATGTACATTTATAACATTATACTTTGTATTATATTAGCTTTGCATCAAATTACAAAAAAAAAAAAAAAAAACTAGTTAACGCTGCTTTGAGGGTGTTTGTAATAGGGGTTATGCGCAATCTAATTTACGTTTTCTGTAAAACAGATTAGATCGCTTCCGGTTTAGGTCTTTTGTATGTGCTTCATGAAAAATTAGCTGTTTATTCAAAAGGAGCGAGCCAAGATGAGCATAACTGATGTCCCCCGCATATGCAGATTGATATTTAAAAGCTTTTTGAATTTTTCTTCTTCACACTAACGTTTAGATATTTAATAGAATAAAACGCCTATAACAATGTGAACTAGGTAGTTTAGCTGATTACCTTAAAAGTCTATAGATATGCCGTCAGTTCATACTGCTGTTAACACTTTCTCTGACAAACGGATGCAATGAGCCCAGTTTTCTGGTTTGGTTTTGACATATACCCTATAGACCTTATGTAGCCCCGCCCCTTTTCAGCGCTGCGCTCGTTTCCGGTTTGTATTTCCACAGCGATCTTACGTATTTATGAATTAACTGCTCGTTTTAAAATCCTTATTTTTTCCCTCTTTTGAAAGTTGTGAAAACACTATTGTGGAGCTTTTTCTTTTGCTGTTTGAGCAAATGAGTACACAAAAATATATTTCATGTCTAAGTCTTTTACAACAACACTTACGTTTAGACGTCGCCGGAAGTAAATTTACCCTGCGATGTCGAGAACACGAACTTCGGAAGTGTGAAAATGGCTATTTCCTCCACTATCCAATGTTTGTTTATGTTTTCCATCAGAGTGAAATAATTGAGATTGTCGTAAAATGCACCTAAATGGTCTGTTCGCACTGAAAGTGTTCTTTTAAAGTAGATTTAAGCATGTTTTCAAAGCGAATCCATTCGCATCATCAAATTGAATTGGAAAAATGACTGTTTTCAAACAGTTTCCCTAAACTGCCATAGGTCATTCGCGCAGATAGACCCGCCCCCAAACTCACATCATTGGTTGAGTCTGAAGTTGGGCCGCTAGCGATGTGAGAAAGTAAGACATGTTTCAAGGAAGACATGTTCATTTATGCTCGCAACATCTGAACGTTAATTAGCGCTGTGTGATTTGGAGGCTTTCAGATATTCAGATAAAGCTCATTATACAGGGCTTGTGTTGAGTTTACTTGCTGATTATGTACTTTTTTTACTGTATGCAATGATAAACGGAGGTCTTTAATACCTGGTCGAGAGCTGTAATATGACTTTTATGCTGTCTGTGTAGCAGATGATGAAGTAAAGACAACAGATTTGTCATCAGCATCGTCTGATCTGATCTCACGGCTCTTCAGTCGTAGCGGGTCGGCTGTGTGTTGTGATATAGCGTGGTGCCGCGAGTATCGTGTGTCTGATAAGCGGTTCTTTGGGAGCGTGTCAGCGGGGGCCGTTATTGAGTGTCAGCGGCTACAGGAGTCATTTATACTGCGGCGTAATGAGAGAAAGCCATTACGGGGCCTGATGTGTGTTTTGGGTGGGATTTCTAAAAGCCTGTGTGTGGGAAAGTGCTCATTTCGTCTGCCGTGTGTCTGTGTGGTCTGGCTTTGCCGACCGAAGGCTTGTTTGAATTAAACCCAGTGGGCCGGTGCTGTTTTACTGCTTATATTTCAC
Organism: Elopichthys bambusa; assembly: GCA_037101425.1. Lineage (NCBI taxonomy): Eukaryota > Metazoa > Chordata > Actinopteri > Cypriniformes > Xenocyprididae > Elopichthys > Elopichthys bambusa. The sequence continues at coordinate 46,387,056 of CM074433.1, forward strand.
TGCTGCAAAATACGGTGTGAAAACGTGCCACGATGCTCGCTGTGGATTTTCGTTGGTCCGCAGATGTTACGTCATACAGGTCACGGCAGGTGGCAGCAGTAACCACAGCCTGCTGTTTCGCACAAATTCACTCTAGCACTCGTGGTTGATCAATATGGGTTTTGATGGCTGATTCCAGTATCAAGAGAGCGGGGTGGAAAATATAAAGCTGGTATTTATCGCAAAAAAACACACCAGACAGTAGGGCTGCACAAATTTGGGGGAGAATGACTGTAAATGTTATAGTCATTGTGATATATAAACCCTACAAACAAGCACAGCAAACCTGGTGTTTTGTTTTATTTTATTATATTTTAATGGCAACCACCCTGAGTACCCTAGCAACCGCATAGCAACACCCTAACAACCACATAGCAACACCCTAGCAACCACCCAGAATAACCTAGCAACCGCATAGTGACACTAGAGCAACAGCCTCAGTACCCTAGCAACAGCATAGCAACACCCTAGCAACCACCTCAAATACCCTAGCAACCGCATAGCAACACCTCACCCTAGCAACTACTCATTTAAGCTTCCTTTCTATCTAATAATTTTTAAATCTATCTATCTATCTGACCATTTCTAGGGTATTCACCCATAATACCCTAGCAACCACATAGCCACACTATAGCAACAGCCCCAGTACCCTAGCAACAGCATAGCAACACCCTAGCAACCACCTCAAATACCCTAGCAACTGCATAGCAACACCTCACCCTAGCAACTACTCATTTAAGCTTCCTTTCTATCTAATAATTTTTAAATCTATCTATCTATCTATCTGACCATTTCTAGGGTATTCACCCATAATACCCTAGCAACCACATAACAACACCCTAGCAACCACCCAGAATACCCTAGCAACCACATAGCCACACTATAGCAACAGCCCCAGTACCCTAGCAACAGCATAGCAACACCCTAGCAACCACCTCAAATACCCTAGCAACCGCATAGCAACACCTCACCCTAGCAACTACTCATTTAAGCTTCCTTTCTATCTAATAATTTTTAAATCTATCTATCTATCTATCTGACCATTTCTAGGGTATTCACCCATAATACCCTAGCAACCACATAACAACACCCTAGCAACCACCCAGAATACCCTAGCAACCACATAGCCACACTATAGCAACAGCCCCAGTACCCTAGCAACAGCATAGCAACACCCTAGCAACCACCTCAAATACTTTAGCAACCGCATAGCAACACCTCACCCTAGCAACTACTCATTTAAGCTTCCTTTCTATCTAATAATTTTTAAATCTATCTATCTATCTGTCCATTTCTAGAGTATTCACCCATAATACCCTAGCAACCAAATAGCAACACCCTAGCAACCACCTCAAATACCCTAGCAACTGCATAGCAACACCTCACCCTAGCAACTACTCATTTAAGCTTCCTTTCTATCTAATAATTTTTAAATCTATCTATCTATCTATCTGACCATTTCTAGGGTATTCACCCATAATACCCTAGCAACCACATAACAACACCCTAGCAACCACCCAGAATACCCTAGCAACCACATAGCCACACTATAGCAACAGCCCCAGTATCCAAGCAACATAGCAACACCCTAGCAACCACCCTGAGTACTTTAGCAACCACATAGCAACACCCTAGCAACCACCTACCCTTTCTGTCCATCATCTGTCTGTCTGTCTAAAATTCTGTTTTAAAACTGAAACTTAAAACGTTAAAACTCAAGCTGTTAAAACTACTTCAGACTTCCTGGTCTAGCTTTCTCAAGCCAACTTCAAAGTTTGTTTACGAACTTTGCTTGTTTTTTATTTATTTATTTTTTTCCCCGCAATTTTTCAAAATTGCACATAGACGACAACCCCCCCCCCCCCCAATTTGTGCTGCCCTACTATAAATAATAATGATTATTATAATAAAAAATAATTATTATTATTATTAATAGTAATAATCTTTTTTTTTTTTAATTATTAATAACAAGACAGATATTGACCACACAATAAATATATATATATATATATATATATATATATAAATAAAATACTCAAATGCTAAACAAATATTTAGAAAATGTGCATTACATATGAAGACAGTGTTGGAGGATTTCAAGAACTGGACTGGCGTCTTCTGTTAGTCAGCTGAGCAGGTGCAGTTAATGACTGATGCTGATCATCTCAAAATAACCTGAATATTGTCCGGTCCATTACTAATGGGTCCATCCGTCTCTCAGAATGAAGTGTATTTTGATTGGCGGTGAGCGTGTGACTTGTATCGTTCTGGAGTCTCTCTAATCACCGTCGGCTTTGTTTCCCAACAGCTCTTAACATTAATGTTGCTATTGTGCGCGCTGACACCGCCGAACACTGCACCTTTGTGTGAGCGGCACGTAAAAGGAGCTGTTGTGCGTGTCCCTCCGCTCTGAATCTGCATACCCCAAGGGCTTCTGGGAGAATTTAACAAGCTTTTGATGTTCCTGGAGAACAGAGGCGTGTGAGATTCTTTCACCAAAGGTAAATTTCAGGCCTGGAGCTGCAGAGGTCAGAGTTTAGAGTCCGAATAATGCGCTGTTTATTTCAGATTCAGAGGCCCCGCCGCGCTTAACATGAATCTCAGAGTTTTGATGTGAACCTGATCGCCACGACATGATATTTACATGTAAGAATGACAGAAAACATGCTTTAATGTGAACATACAGAGCAGGACGTGCTCTAATAGTCAAAAAAAAATAGGCGTTACTTATGGTTATTGCATGCATTTTTCAACTACTATAGCACATAATGCTTTGTGGTTGCCAGGGTTTTGGTAGGGTGTTGCTACAGTGTTCTGAGTGGTTTGCTAGGGAGTTCATAAGGTGTGCATATATATGTATGTAGGTATTATCCTGTCCTTTTAACAGTTAAGGGGTTTTCCCATGACTGACAGCGCTAGTCAAAGCATTTGTCAGTTGCATCCTGTTTCGTGTTCACAACAATTCAGTCTTTTCAATATAAAAGTCTTCGCAACTGACTGACACACTCATAAAGACTGTCTTTGCCGCCATCTAATGGCGTAATAATGTAACTTCTGTTGCTGTTCACGGTCAGGGACTATTTTTTTCCGGCGGAAGGAAGGCTTTTAGTGATTAAAAGTTGCATTGATACATATGTTTGGCTTTAATATTTGTGTGGTAAAAGCAATTAGGTACATGTACCTTTATTTATATATATATATATATATATATATATACACACACACACACACACAAACTTACATACATATATATGTACTATATATATAATATATATATATATATATATATATATGTATGTTTGTGTGCTAAAAGAGACTTTGCTCTCTCTCAGCAGCTGTGTTTCTGTCTGCAGTCTGAGCTGCATTAGTTGACCTTTGACCCCGCCTTCCGCTTTCATAATTGCAGGAAGTGAGCGTGGCCAGCGAGAGCAGAGGATTGTGGGTTAGCATTAATGAGCACAGAGGTGGCAGTGTTGTTAAAGGGGCCGCTGATCATGACGGCTGCAATCAAAGGGGAAACGCTTTAGAAAGACTTCTTACAAAAGAGCAGTGTGTGAAGCGTGACATAAATCATCGATCCACTCTTTACTTGATCTGAACGATGACACTAGGATGTTGCTTTGTGGTTGCCAGGGTGTTGCTAAGGAGTTCTGAGGGGTTGCTAGGTGGCTTGTTACTGTCTGCACCTTCAAATCTTCTGTTGGTCTCTCTCTTCATATTATTGGTTATATATTGGAATGATTGATATTATTTAGCCCCGCCCACTTGGCCTCGATTACATCAGCATAAAAGTTCCGAAATTTTAATGATCATGTAAACACTCTTCTTTATAATAACTTGCATTGATGAATCGTTCACCAAAAGAGTCATTTAAGATGAAAATCGAATCGTTTGTGATTTCTTGATGTGTTTTTCTCGTAAACTCGTCACGGTTCTCATCACACATGAAGTGTCGCATGTGAAAGGAATCATCTCTGATCTCTCTGAAGCTCTGAAGATGAAAGCGAGCGATCGTTCACACAGATGATTTGAGTTATTATCTCCTCAACGTGTCACACGCTGCAAACTAAATGCGTCTGGCTTTTGACACGGCGACTGCAGGAGATTTACGGCCTCTCCGTCTTTGATATCCCACGGGACGACCCGCACACGGGGAAACAATTCAGCACCGCTGCAAACCCCTCCATCCATCCGCGAGTGTCGTGTTTGTTGATCGTCAGCTCTTCATGAAGTGTTTCTGGAGATGTTTTCAGCAAACGTTTTAAAGGCTGCCGGTAAGAATCACTCACAGTGTTGAATATGGTGCAGCGCTCCATTAAACCAGAGCACAGATGCATTATGGGGCTGTGTTCTGCTCAGTGATCAGTTTAGAGAGGATGGCGGGACGCTGCTCTGTAGGGATTCGGATAGAAGACTGGAGCCGTGAAGAACAGAACACTTTCTGACTCCTGAATGACTCCATGAATGATTCTTTTAGTTCACGATTCCAGACTGTGTTCAGTGAGGACATCATGAGAGATGTTTTCTATTATAAATATTTAATCATTTTCATTTTTATGAACCAATATAACAGTACAAAAATTACCTACTTACATTTTTACAAAAACAATTTAGTATATGATAAATACCGCAAAGATTGCTGTGAACATTTTTCACTGAATCATTGATTCGCTGAATCAGAGTTCATTGAAATGGACAGTTGAAACTGAATCAAACTTCAAAATGTTTAATGCAAAAAGTAGAATACAGTAAAAATTTAGTTTTTAAAAAAAAATTTTCATAAACCAATATAACAGTACATATAAATAAGCAACAATATTTATTTACATTTTTACAAAAACAAACTTAATATATGAAAAAAAAAGATGAAAAGACTTCCATGAACAATTCTGAGTGATGATGCAATTGAGTCACTGAATCAGAGTCGTGAATTGATTCATTAAAATGGACAGTTTGAACTGAATTAAACTTCAAAATGTTAAAATACAGTAAAAATGTAGTATTTTTTAAATAAATATTTAATAATTGTAATTTTTATGAACCAATGTAACAGTACATAAAATAAACAACAATATTTACATACTTTAATATATAAAAAATACTTCCATGAATATTTGAGTGATGATGCATTTGAATCAGAGTCATGAACTGATTCACTGAAATGAACACGAATCAAAGTCAAACCTTTTGTTTGCTACTGAAGTTTAAATCAGACACTATATTAAAACATCAGTCTCTCCTACAGTACCTGTATTTAATGAGCAAATAAAAAGCAGATTATTATCTTATTCAATCATATTTTGTAAATTATTTTTTTTTAAATTAAAAAACAGTAAGACAACAGTAAGTAAATGCTGTAAAATATGGAAAATACTAGTAAAAAAAAATATATATATAATTTTATTTGTGCATTAGTGTGTTTATGAATCATATTTTGTAAATTAATTTTGACATTAAAAATAAAATTATTAAGAACATTTAAAAACAACATTGTAAATACTGTAATCTGCTTTTATTTTTGTAAATAAATAAATATAATATGTAAAATTTTATTTGTCCATTAGCTTCATATTCAATCATATTTTGTAAATTAATTTTGATATAAAATAAACATTAACAACAGTTTGAACTGAACCAAACTTCAGAATGTTCATTCAGAATCTTAGAATACAGTAAAAATGTAGTACTTTTTAGTAAATATATAATCATTTTTATGAACCAGTGTACAAGTACATAAAAAACACATACTTTTGTTTTCTACAACAACAACAAAAAAAAAATCTGAAAAGACTTCTATGAACATTTGAGTGATGCAATTGAACCATTGAATCAGAGACATGAATTGATTCATTAAAATGAACACTGAATCAAACTTCAAAATGTTTAATGCAATTATAACACAGTAAAAATGTAGTATTATTTTCATTTTATGAACCAATATAGAAGTACATAAAAAACATAATTTACATACTTTTTTCATCATTTACAAAACATTTTAATATATATAAAAAAGCTGCAGATTTCCATGATCATTTGAGTGATGATGCATTTGAATCAGAGTCATGAACTGATTCACTGAAATGAACACGAATCAAAGTCAAACCTTTTGTTTGCTACTGAAGTTTAAATCAGACACTATATTAAAACATCAGTCTCTCCTACAGTACCTGTATTTAATGAGCAAATAAAAAGCAGTTTACAGTATTTATGATGTTGCTTAAGCATAATGATTTTGCCTGGGGATAAAAAATTATTTCATAACTGTTCAGTGTATTGTTCTGTAGTTCTCAATATGAAGTTTCACAAACCCAAACGGAAAACTTTATAGATTTGACACACACAGGAAGTGCAGGAGACGAAACGATCAGGGCTCCCGATGGCTTTTCCATCTCGCTCTCTGGTTTCTGGTTTCACGCTTGAGTCCAGGTATGTGTTTGTGTGACGTGAGAGACTCACTCCCTACATCCATCATCTCTCCTCTGCGTTCACACACACACACACACACACGGTCACATCCACAAACAAAAGCTCCTGACAGGTTCCTGTGAAACACAATCGCTCCGCTGCTGTTGTTGTGACACCGGTCTGAGCTCGTGTCCGTCCATCCGTCAGCGGATTAAAGAACAGACTTACCGCTTATTTGGAATTCCACGCATGGAATCAGCGGCTAAAAGAAGTTCAGATGAACCGTGAGAGCAAATCAGCCACTGAAACATGATCGGATCCTCACTTACTTCAAGTGTTTTTCTGCTGTTGCTTTTACTGTAAAGCAAGTGTTTTGTCAGAACATCTAGCTTTGATTTATGAATGACAGTGTAGAAATCCTTCAGATCATATTCATGCTGCAAACAGACTCTCTCAACGAGGATTACCTGTTAAAGATGAAGCTATATCTATAAAAATGCATGTGTATATATATTTTATGTTTGCATACATGCACATATATATATATATATATATATATATATATATATGTATATGTGTGTGTGTATATGTATATATTAATCATATTTTGTAAATTAATTTTGACATAAAATAAAAAATAACAACAATAAAATACTAAATCTGCAAAAAATATATAAATATTAAATATATAAAAAGTGTATATATATATATATATATATATTTGTGCATTAGCTTCATCTTATTCTGTCATTTTGTAAATTAATTTTGATATAAATTAAAAAAACATTAACAACATTTAAAATCAACATTGTAAAAATATAATATATATGCACTTTTATTTTTGCATTAGCTTATGTATTTATGAATCATATTTTGTAAATTAATTTTGACATAAAATAAAAAACATTTAAAGAGAACATTGTAAATACTGTACTCTGCTTTTTAGTTTTGTCAATATATATGTATTTACAAAAATGAAAAAAGCAAAAAATATTATTTTTTTGCATTAGCTTCATCTTATTCAATCATATTTTGTAAATTAATTTTTTAAAAATTAAAAAAAACATTAGAAACATTAAAAATCAACATAGTAAATGCTGTAAAAAGATGGAAAATACTAGTAAAAAAATATAATTTTATTTGTGCATTAGTGTGTTTATGAATCATATTTTGTAAATTAATTTTGACATTAAAAATACAATTATTAAGAACATTTAAAAACAGCATTGTAAATACTGTAATCTGCTTTTATTTTTGTAAATAAATAAATATATGTAAAATTTTATTTGTGCATTAGCTTCATATTCAATCATATTTTGTAAATTAATTTTGATATAAAATAAACATTAACAACATTAAAAATCAACATTGTAAATGCTGTAAAATATGGAAAATACTTGTAAAAAGTGTGTGTGTGTATATATATATATATATATATATATATATATATATATATATTAATGTTTCTACGTGTATGAATCATTTGTTGAATCTGCGTTTGCAAATCGTCATGTTTTGCATCTGAGAGTCTCAATTTGTGAATGTAAATTTGAAAATCATATCTAGTGAATATAAATCTGGTTATGTGTTTGTGAATTGCTGTTTGCAAATATGTAATGAGCTGCATATGATAACAGATAACAAACATATTTTTATTCCTCCAGCTGTGAGGACGATATGAAATGCTGTTGTGTGACATCATTCCCAGTGAAACGGAAAAGGGTTTAATTAGATCCATCAGAATGTGATTAGACCATGAAAACTGGACCGTGATGTTGTTGGTTAATAGTTTGTTTCTGATTCAGGTGGACTTGATGATGATTTGATTTTAGTACAGTTGCAAGTCAATGGAAGCATTATTTATTAGTAGACGCAGCGATGCATCGAGTGTAAAGCGGATATAGGCGATGTGGGGTCAGAACCATGGCCATCTTGATCCACTTTCAGTAAAGCTCAGGGCAATTAAACCCCCTGTAGATGTGAGCGAGGACATTCAATCTGTGCTGCACCATCCGATGAAAAGAAAAGAGGTGGCGAATTACTTCAAGCTGCCGGCCGATGCCATTTCCATCCGAGCGTCTTCAAACCCGGAGAGATGATCCTGAGACTGGGCCTTCCATTAACGAGAGATGGATCGGAGTGAAGGAAGTGCGTGGACTGTGGAGTGCGGCTGAAATCTAATTTCTCCAGCTCTGGGAAGCGTAATGTGATTGCCGGGAGATGATTGGATGAGTCAGGACATCTCGCATCATATACAGACTGGAGAAGCTCTGAATGCAGGGTGAGAAAATCGAATTGTTCAGGGTCTTAATGTGTTCATTGTGTTTTCAAGAAATGAATCATGTCTGGAGGGACCGAAACCATTCAAGTCCTTTTTGTGAGGTCAGTGGGCATGAACAACGGAAATGCTAGTTAACCTGGGATGTTTTTCTTTAAGTTGTGCAACTATTTCTCATTTATGGTCATGAAAATGCTTGCAAAGTTTCGACACTCTGAGGTGTTGCGTATGAAGTCTTTATTAAGGGTTCAAGCGCTGAAACTATTGTAAATGTTAAATTCTCCCCTAAAAGTGACTTGAAAATTTGTAGTACTCACACCGTGGCTTGCCTCGATCGGCCTGACGGGGGCGCTACAGCGGTCAAAAGAGCAAAATGGGTCCTAAACCGTTGTGTATCGTTGAAATCCTTGGCTCAAGGCAGGCTAAATGAATTCGAATTCGCTCGTTGGTCCTTCATTTTTTGACCCGATTGGAACCAAACCTGATTGTCAATAATTATCAAAAAATAGTTCGATTCACGGTCCCTAAGAGCCGGCAAAACATTCAAAGTGGGCGGAGCCACTCTTACTAAAATGGCTGTAACTCGTGAGCGGAATGAGATATTTTCACCAAACTTGGTACATCTATGAAAGAACTCATTCTGTGGTCAAGTGAAAAAGGACTGGCCAATTGGTGGCGCTATAACAGCAAAAAAAAAACATGAAAACAGCTATACTTCACCGTTAGTCCGAGAGATCGACTTGAAAATTGGCATGCAGTGTCTTTGTCCGAGGTGCCATGATTGGTGGCACCAATCTCATAAAACATGTCCGCCATCGGCCAATGAATTTTGAGCAGACAAGGTTAACGGAGGCCAATCGGAATGAAACTCTTTGGGCCTGTTTGATTTACGGCCCTAGAGGCCTGTTAGAAATTCGAAATAAATTGGCCACCAGGGGGGGCGGCTTCAAGTTTTTCATGTGTGTAAAGGATTGTGTATCGCACAATTGTTCGCACACGCCCACAACATTCGTACCACACGGTAGAACGCCTCATGATGAGCCTCTAGGACCGCTGCTGTCAATCGAATCGTTCGTTAAATATTGGAGATCTAGGTTTTTGGCTCAACCTCGATAACTGTTAAAAAGCTAGATATATTTCCTATGGTAAATTGCCTGTATCGGCTGTAAATGGTCTTTTCCATCTACGATTGAGATGGTTACAGGCTTTGATAATTAAAACATTATACTTTTTTACGCATATGCTTGAAGGCCTTAACAAGATTGAAGCCCGATAACTGCTGCTCGCAGCTATATTTATGATTGTGATGTTATTGGGTCAATTTGACCCGCAGAATTCATGGTTAAATCAGGTATTTTGTATGTCAGTTTCTCAGCTTCCCTCTTAGTGTATTTACATATATGCATTTGGCAGATGCTTTTATTTTGGCGCTGCACTCACTAAATAAATAAATAAATAAAATGAATATATAACATACACATTTCTCCTGTTTTGTAATGTGTGCATCGCAGGATTATTATCGTAAACTAAAACTATTGAAATCATTTCTGTTAATTGAAATACAGCTGAAATAAAATATAAATATTAGTTGATAATGAAAATTAGAAATCTTGCATTGGCGATAAACTGAAATAAGTTTAAATTATTATAAGTTAAAATCATTAACTGGAAATAAACCAAAAAACTCTAACGTCAAAGGTTTACTGATTTTTCTTTTTCATGGTTGTGTTTTTTGGTGAATTGCATTGAATCCAATCCCAACATTTTTAATTTTGGTCTCAGACATTTAGCTCCGGCTCATTTAGTCCAGGAGAGCGTGATGTTTTCTTCTCTTCAGATGCGTGCGGATTGAAATGGACTCTGTGAATAAACCAGATCTGTGTCCAGAGACGGGGACCTATTGATCTTGATATCGATCCATTTACAGCAGAGGTCTCGCTCCGTCAGGCCAGTGTACACACCCTTCCCTCGGAGATCCAGAGCCATCGATCAGCTCCACGCTCACATCAAAGAGCCGCTCAAAATCATTATGTCTTCATATATGACTAATTATTTAGACTGGAGTGGATTTGCATGTTTGCTTTGGGTTCAGGTTTGCTTTTCTATGACCTAACGACGACCACTGCAGCTTAAAAGCCGTCATTTCATAAGTAAAAAGATTTTTCTGGATCTTTCAAACAAGTAGAATAAACGTACTGTAGCTTTAAGAGCGCAAAACGTCCATGTATGGAAACAGAATCCTAATGATTGACATCAAAACCATGAGCTCATCAACATGATTCTTTTGATCAGGATCTTTTAATGAATCATTAAAAAAAAGAGTTCGAATCAGTTGAACTGATTACATGTTGAGCTCAGATCTTCTCCAGTCCATATATGGAAGCGAAATCCTAATGATAATGACATCAAAACCATGAGCTCATTAACATATGACTGCCCACTTTTACATATCAGTGCATGTTCATGTAAATGTGGGTGGTGCTTATGTGTGTGCACGGGTGTGTCTGCACGAGTGTGTGTGCAAAAGTGCACAACTGTGCGAGTGTGTGCATGAGTGTGTGTCTGTGAGTGTGTGTGCGTGTGTGAATGAGTGTGTGTGTGAGTGTGTGTGTGCAAAAGTGCACAACTGTGCGAGTGTGTGCATGAGTGTGTGTCTGCGAGTGTGTGTGCGTGTGTGTGTAAATGAGTGTGTGTGTGAATGTGTGTGTGTGTGTGAATGAGTGTGTGTGTGCAAAAGTGCACAACTGCGAGTGTGTGCATGAGTGTGTGTCTGCGAGTGTGTGCGTGTGTGTGTAAATGAGTGTGTGTGTGAATGTGTGTGTGTGCAAAAGTGCACAACTGTGTGAGTGTGTGCATGAGTGTGTGCGAGTGTGTGTGTGTGTGAATGAGTGTGTGTGTGAGTGTGTGTGTGCAAAAGTGCACAACTGTGTGAGTGTGTGCATGAGTGTGTGCGAGTGTGTGTGTGTGAATGTGTGTGTGTGAATGAGTGTGTGTGTGCAAAAGTGCACAACTGTGTGAGTGTGTGCATGAGTGTGTGCGAGTGTGTGTGTGTGTGTGAATGAGTGTGTGTGTGAGTGTGTGTGCAAAAGTGCACAACTGTGTGAGTGTGTGCATGAGTGTGTGCGAGTGTGTGTGTGTGAATGTGTGTGTGTGAATGAGTGTGTGTGTGCAAAAGTGCACAACTGCGAGTGTGTGCATGAGTGTGTGTCTGCAAGTGTGTGTGCGTGTGTGTGTAAATGAGTGTGTGTGTGAATGTGTGTGTGTGCAAAAGTGCACAACTGTGTGAGTGTGTGCATGAGTGTGTGCGAGTGTGTGTGTGTGTGAATGAGTGTGTGTGTGAGTGTGTGTGTGCAAAAGTGCACAACTGTGCGTGTGAGTGTGTGCGCGAGTGTGCGTGCGCGAGTGTGCGTGCGCGAGTGTGCGTGCGCGAGTGTGCGTGCGTGAGTGTGCGTGTGGGAGTGTGTGCGTGCGGGAGTGTGTGCGCGAGTGTGTGCGCGCGCGAGTGTCTGAGTGCGCGCGCGAGTGTGTGTGTGAGTGTGTGTGAGTGTGTGTGAGTGTGTGTGAGTGTGTGTGAGTGTGTGTGAGTGTGCGTGAGTGTGCGTGTGAGTGTGTGTGCGTGAGTGTGTGTGCGTGAGTGTGTGTGCGTGAGTGTGTGTGCGTGAGTGTGTGTGCGTGAGTGTGTGTGAGTGTGCGTGAGTGTGTGTGCGTGAGTGTGTGTGCGTGAGTGTGTGTGCGTGAGTGTGTGTGCGTGAGTGTGTGTGTGTGTGCGTGAGTGTGTGTGCGTGAGTGTGCGTGAGTGTGTGTGAGTGTGTGTGAGTGTGTGTGAGTGTGTGTGTGTGTGCGTGAGTGTGTGTGTGTGTGCGTGAGTGTGTGTGCGTGAGTGTGTGTGAGTGTGTGTGTGCGTGCTCGACTGCATGTCTGTGCGAGTGTCTGCATAAGTGTGTGTGTGCAAAAGTGCACAACTGTATGAGTGTGTGCGTGAGTGTGTGTGCGTGCGAGTGTCTGCATAAGTGTGTCTGTGCAAAAGTGCACAACTGTGCGAGTGAGTGTGTGTGTGCGTGAGTGTGTGTGCATAAGTGTGTGTGTGTGCGGGTGCTTGAGTGCATGTCCGTGCGAGTGTCTGCATAAGTGTGTGTGTGCAAAAGTGCACAACTGTATGAGTGTGTGTGCGAGTGTGTGTGTCTGTGTGTGTGAGTGTGTGTGTGTGTGCGAGTGTGTGTGCGAGTGTGTGTGTGTGCGTGCTTGAGTGCATGTCCGTGCGAGTGTCTGCATAAGTGTGTGTGTGCAAAAGTGAACAACTGTGCGAGTGAGTGTGTGTGCGAGTGTGTGTGTCTGTGTGTGTGCGAGTGTGTGTGCGAGTGTGTGTGCGAGTGTGTGTGCGAGTGTGTGTGTGCGAGTGTGTGTGTGCGAGTGTGTGTGCGAGTGTGTGTGCGAGTGTGTGTGCGAGTGTGTGTGCGAGTGTGTGTGCGAGTGTGTGTGCGAGTGTGTGTGTGCGAGTGTGTGTGTGCGAGTGTGTGTGCGCGAGTGTGTGTGTGTGTGAGTGTGTGTGTGTGTGTGCGCGAGTGTGCGTGTGTGTGTGTGTGTGCGAGTGTGTGTGCGAGTGTGTGTGTGTGTGCGAGTGTGTGTGTGTGCGAGTGTGTGTGTGTGCGAGTGTGTGTGTGCGAGTGTGTGTGTGCGAGTGTGTGTGTGCGAGTGTGTGTGCGAGTGTGTGTGCGAGTGTGTGCGAGTGTGTGTGCGAGTGTGTGTGTGTGTGTGTGTGTGTGTGTGTGTGCGAGTGTGTGTGTGTGCGAGTGTGTGTGTGTGCGAGTGTGTGTGTGTGTGTGTGTGTGTGTGTGTGTGTGCGAGTGTGTGTGTGTGCGAGTGTGTGTGTGTGCGAGTGTGTGTGTGTGCGAGTGTGCGTGTGTATGCGAGTGTGCGTGTGACCGCCCACTTTTACGGTTGACCAATCATATCAGAGCGCATTTGCATATCTTACAGAAGTCTTAAAGGTACAGTAGCAAGAACAGCCCGTTTATTTTAGTTGTGGTGGAACATGATAAACAAAATTTTTGTTGCATGAAACCTTATTTTATAAATGTACTTTAGGGAGAAACTAAGTAAAACAGAAGTGTAGAGTATGGCCCATAGGAGGAGGGAACATTATAGCGTTTGGATAATATTTTATGCTCTTGACTAACGGCTGCTCTGTTTTATATCAGACGTCAATGCTAAATAAGGTTCCTCTGCGAGTTCAATCGAAGGGTCACTCAGGGTTTCATCTTATGAAGTGCTTCATTTTTGGCTGAAGTCAATTCTTTAACTAATTACATGTTTATGATGCTGACTCTAAAAAAAAAGTTTAATGGCATTAGTCCTGAATCTACTGCAGAAATGATATTTTAGATGTGAGTTTGCAGTCTGAGAGAAAGATTTTGAGTGCTGCAAATGATTCATATGAACAGGTTCTTTTAATGAATCAGTCAAAAAAGACTCATAAGAGCTACGAATAATTAATGAGGCATTGAAGACGTAACGTCAGGCCTTCACATACAGTATGATCTCCCTCGTTTCCTGACGATGTTAGAGGTTTAGTGCTCTTGAATTTAATTAGCATTCCTGAGCTATTAAGCAACGAGCGTGCCGCTACAAGACCCGCGGTGAACGGCTCATCTGGACGCTGTGGAGAGGATGTTTCTCACTGAGCGAGGAACAGGTACTCTCAGACCAGACCACGACTCTCTCTGACCGTGTGTTTTGAGTGTCTGCTGGATTAAAACACACAACCTGAAGGAATGCCAAGAATCCCTGTGTTAAAGTTCACACTTATCTCCATCTGCGACTGGATGGCGGGAAATGGAAGACAGCTGTGTGTGTGTGTGTGTGTGTGCGCGCATGTACAGTATATGATCTGTTGTGCTGTGCACAAAGACAGACAGATGAACTGGACGATATTTGGTCATTTTGAGATTATTCTCGTTAGCTTAATAATAGAGCTGCATGCTTTAGGGAAAAAAATCGGTTTTTTTTTTTGTTTTTTTGTTTTTTTACTGAAAATTGCGATTGCAGTTTTAAAAAAAAGCTCCAGTTTTGCTGCAGTTGTAGGAACTACAACAATAATAATATGCATTTTTATTATATGTGTGTGTGTGTGTGTGTATATATATATATATATATATATATATATATATATATATATATAATTATTAATTATTATTATTTATATAAAAAATATTTATATATATATTATTACTAAATAAAAAATTATTATATATGTGTGTTAGTAATTAATATTACTAAAATAATTACATATATAATTAACATATATATTTATATTTACTTATTTATTACTAAATAAAAAATATAATTAATATTGCAAAATAATATATATATATATATATATATATATTATTTTAGCAATATTAGTTATATATTTTTATAATGATACATTTATATAATATTTTATTATTACTATATATATATATATAATTAATATTACTAAAATAATTACATATATAATAAATATTACTAAACTTATATATATATATATATAAAAAAATTATATTTTATTATTACTAAATAAAAAAATATATATAATTAATATTGCAAAAATAATATATATATATATAATTTTAGTAATATTAATTATATATATATATATATATATATATATATTATTTTAGCAATATTAATTATATATTTTTTATAATGATAAATGTTATATTATATTATTATATATATAATAAATATTATATTATTATATAATATTTTATTATTACTATATATATATATATATATATATATAATTAATATTACTGAAATAATTACATATATAATAAATATTACTAAACTAATATATATACTATATTACTAAATAAAAAATATATATAATTAATATTGCAAAAATAATATATATATATATAATTTTAGTAATATTAATTATATATATATATATACTAGCAATATTATATATTTTATAATGATAAATGTATATAATGATATTTTATTATTACTAAATAAAAGAATATATAATTAATATTGCAAAAATAATTATATATATATATATATCTTTATATTTTATTATTTATTATTATTACTAAATAAATAAATAATATAAATAATTAATTAATATTCCTAAAATATATATATAACTATATTTTTATTACTAAAAAATATGCAGATATATATACTCATTTAAATATATAATTACAAAATAAAAATATTTAACAAAAATAAGAATAATTACTATTGTAATTTCACTGTGACATTAAAAAAATGTGTATTCCAAAATTATAATAATTTTATTTTACAGTGAGCCACTGAGAGCACAGAATCATGAGCTGGTGATGTGTACACGAACACTCGAAACACGCAGCGCATGTATTTATTTATTTAATCGAGTCACAGCTTTTGCCAGTATTTTTAGTAAGTAGTGTAAAATAATCGTGTGTTTCTGTGCTCATGTAAGGACAGGTGTCTCTGCAGATGTTTGCGCTGGTCTTCTGTCCTGCTGCGTGAAGATCTTTCAATGAAGCGTTAATGTGAGCTTTTAAAGGGCCGGAGCTGTTTACCGAAGCTGTCTGAGGAACGCTCTGCCAAAGCTCTCCGCTCCTCTGGCACCAGTCTCCTTCTGGCTTCAGGCGGATCGCCTTTTTCCACTTTAAAAACACTGCCTTGAGCCGAGCGAGTGTTTTTCACTGCGCTTTGAGTATCAGTCATTCAGAATGTTGTGTGGCCATCAGATCGCGTCGAGCGTT
>CM074433.1:46406010-46423510 GCA_037101425.1 Elopichthys bambusa
TGTGCAGCTGGGAAGGTTCCCCTCAATCAAACGACATATTAATAGCCAAGTGACACATGGCGCATGTTGGCGTTCCACACAGGTTGAGCGGCGCAGGAATGCCTGGCAGGTTTCAGCACATATTGTTGGGATTAGGACGCTCGCCAAAACAAATCACCTCCAACTTGGTGGGCACGACGTCCAGAGCTGGCCTCCTCCGGATCGCGTGTTGAGTTTCCTCAAATAGGGATTTAGTGTGGCTGGAGCAGAAGTCGCTGGTGTTGCTGTCCGAGATGTTCGCTTGACGTTCGCTTTCGTATTCTGACTTTAATTTGTGCATCTTGGCGGCTGTTCATCTCGGACCAGTGGAACAGCTGAATAAATATACAAATGAATCCATTTCAGTATCAAAACTCGCTTCAAGGCAACAGCCAAATAAAACACAGTGTCCCTCGTCAGGACTGCATGATGTATTTGGCAAAGTCACAGCTTATCTTTTATCTTAAAGGAGAAGTTCACTCAAAGATGAAGAATCTCTCTTCGTTTACTAACCTTAGTGTCGTTTCTAACCTGTCTGAGCGTTTAAATGAGTCTAATGTAAATGTGTTATTATTATTCATTTTAGTGATTAATGTGGTTGACCTAGAAGTGAGTTTATCTAGAGTTTTTGTGCTATTTAATTATTTAATTTTATAAATGTATCATTATTGTTCTTCTTCTTATTATTATTTTATTCAATTTTAGTTTAATGCAGTTTATCTAGAGTTCAGTTTATCTAGATGATTTTATTATTTTAATAAATGTGTTGTTATTATTATTATTATTACTAGCATTTGATCTAGAGTTTATCTAGATGTTTTGTACTTTATTTATTAGTATTTCATTTATTAATAATTATATTTTTTGCTTTAATAATAGTAATAATTTTAGTGATTAATGTGGTTGACCTGGAATTGAGTTTATCTAGATTTTTTGTGCTATTTAATTATGATTTTTATTATTTTATTTTATAAATGTATCATTATTATTGTTCTTCTTATTATTATTATTTTATTAAATTTTAGTTTAATGCAGTTTATCTAGTTCAGTTTATTTTGATTTTTTGTGCAATTGAATTATTTTATGTTTATTATTTTATTAAATTGTATTATTATTATTAATTATAGTTGATTAGTGAGATCTAGAGATATTTATTTAGATTGTTTTGCTATTTCTTTTAATTTTTTTTTAATAATAATAATAATTTTAGTTGATTAGTGCGCTTGACCAAGAGTTGAGTTTATCTTGATTTTTGTGCAGTTTATGATTTTATTATTTTATTAAATGTGTTGTTATTATTATTGTTATTACTAGTATTATTATTAGAGCATTTGATCTAGAGTTTATCTAGATGTTTTGTACTTTATTTATTAGTATTTCATTTATTAATACTTCTATTTTTTGCTTTAATAATAATAATAATATTAATTTTAGTGATTAATGTGGTTGACCTAGAATTGAGTTTATCTAGATTTTTTGTGCTATTTAATTATGATTTGTATTATTTTATTTTATAAATGTATCATTATTGTTCTTCTTATTAATATTATTTTATTAAATTTTAGTTTAATGCAGTTTATCTAGAGTTCAGTTTATTTAGAATTTTTGTCCAATTGAATTGTTTATTATTTTATTAAATTGTATTATTATTTTTAATTATAGTTGATTAATGAGATCTAGAGATCAGTTTATTTAGATTTTTTTTGCTATTTATTATTATTTTATTTTTTAGTGCAGTTTATGATTTTATTATTTTATTAAATGTGTTGTTATTAATATTATTACTAGTATTCTTATTAGAACATTTGATCTAGAGTTTAATTTAATTAATTTAATTTAGTGATTTTAGTTTAATTAATTTAGTGATTAATGTGGTTGATTTTATTTTGATTAACTTGATTAACTTTATCTTAATTACATTTTTTGTGCTATTTTATTTTTTATTAAATTATTATTAATAAATGTATTATTCTTAGTATTATGATTAGTGCATTTGATTTATAATTTATGTAAATAATAATAATAATTTATTTAATGCTGTAAAGGCAATGGATTTATATACATTTTGTTTTTTAATTTTATGTAATATTATAACATTTCAGTCTGTTTTAGCTTGATCACTCTGAACTGTTGTTGTTTGGAAGAAGTTGCTGTTTTTCTTTCAAACTTCAGTATAATGGGTTTAGAAGTGCAGATAAATGATGATCTGGGTGAAGTGTCTCTTTAAGGGCTCTGTATTGTGTTTCGTCTCTCTGGTGAGGAGGGTTCGAAGCCCCACAGATATTTATAACGGCACTGTAATTGCTGATTATTTTCCTGGAAGACAGTGTCACAGCGGTATAAACAGAGAGATGACCTCAACCCGCCTCTGCAGATTCACAGCGCTCTCACAATATCACGTTGTGTTGAGTTATTTATTTGAAAGAGTCCCTCAAAGTTTATTTAAAAGGTGAAATGAGCAAGAATGCAATATAGCCGATCCCAAACGACTTCATATTGTTGTATCACTAGAAGACAGTCAGAGAGACAATACTGAAGAAAAGATTGTGAAATGAACTTTGCATCGGAAGTTATTCACACAGATTATTTCATAGACGTTAATAGAAAAAAAATGACATTGCAATATAATTGCGTTTACTCTTTGAATTCTTATACCTGCGAACAAAATTATGACTAAAAGTTTGATAAGAAGTTTTTCCCACTAAAGCATTTCCTCTAGTGGGAGTGTCCTTGGACGGCAACGTGCCCCAGTGCATTATGGGCGTTGGAGTTTTCCTGCCTATTTGGCAAACGAACGATTCGATGGACAGCGGCAGTCCTAGAGGCAAAGTTGCTCAGAATGAGGAGTTCTGCCATGTTGTGTTCATGTGTGAAAAACTGCGCGATACACGATCCTTTAAAAAAAACGCGAATACGCCCCCTGGTGGCCGATTTCTTTCAAATTTCTCACAGGCTTCTTGGGCCGAGAGTTTCATTCCGATCAGCCTCCGTTAACCTTATCTGACAGCCGCTCAAACTTCATTGGCCGATGGTGGGTTGGTGACATCACTAACCCTAAAATTTACATAAACCCCGCCCCCAAGAACATGCAACAAAGGGGGCAGGGCCATGTTGGGCTGCTTTAGAGAAGAGTTGTTACTGTTGTTGACATGCCGTCATTTTACGCCGGACTGCTTCACAAACGAGGGTCAATTCAACGAAAAAAGATGAACATGACGGCACATGCTAGTGGATGAGTTGAATCAACTCCACAGCAACTACATAAATTTATCCACTAACCATTCAGAAACGTCTAACTAAACGTCTCTCCATCAGCGTCGACTCCGGTTTGAACAATGTAAGGCTGAACACTGCGTGAGATTCTCCAGCTTTGTTGTTGTTGAGCAATCAAAGCGTGAGCTGTTAAAGCTCCGCCCTCTTCTGGAAAGGGGGCCGGGAGCAGCAGCTCATTTGCATTTAAAGGGACACACACAAAAACGGAAATCTCATCTGCATCTCATCTTTTCTCTGATGATGAGGGCGGGGCAACCTGTCACTCACATGAGATCCACCAATAGCAAACCACAACCATCCAATCAGTTCCCCACAGACAAAATCAAGCCCCGCCCTACATTGTTCTTGTTTGATTCTCTCGGATATATACGCACAACATTCGATTTGAGTACATTTCGCATAAAAGCCAGCTTTTGATCAGATATTGAGTAACATCTCTATTGGGTGGTCTGCAAGTGATTCCGACTGATTTTACCCACCAATGCAAACATTTTTCGAAAGATTTGCGCGCTTTAAAATAACAGCGATCACCAAAGCAGGAAGTTATCTTTAATAATAGCACTTTTCGTGTTTTTTCTCCACGTACGTGCCGTGATGGATGTGTGTTAGTGTGAAGTCTGGGTGAGGTTTGGCTTCTTACTGTTATAACCTGCTGCTCACGGCCTCACGTTTCCTCACAGACAGCGCTGCCGTCCAAGCAAAATCGTCTCCAACCGCTTCTGTCAGCCCTAAAACCTCCTGCGCTCGCAAAACAAATTGGAGCTGGTGGTTTGGAGCTGAGGGAGAAGAAAATCTGCTGCGGATGAGCGTACGGAGGACGGATATAGAGTAAGAATGTGTAATAATGTGGGAGAAATTCCCTCGCTCGTGCATTTATTTCAAAGTGGCTTTGGGTCTGCTTGGCTTGTATGAACAGCTGTTTTTCCCCGACTTCCACCTGCGCCGCTGATCCTAACAGTGTTTCTTAAAGATCAGCTTCGATTAATGAGAGTTTTGTCGTTGAGCGCTGGAGTTTAGACTTCAGGAAATTGGAGGATAAACTCGCTGTGGGTCTCGCAGCCGGGTTTTGTTCCAGGGGTCCCACGTTTTTGCGGTTTTATTGGTTTCCTGAAGTGAACTGCGTCCCTCCACCCTTTCACCTCCATCTGTACCTCCAAAAAACCAGCAGCGGTCTGTGTTTATGTGCAATAAACCTACAGCGCTGTTTCATCATGAACACTGTGTTTGTGTAGTTGATGTGATGGACTTCTGTGAGGTTCTGCTGTGTTATAATTCAGATAAAACTGGTTTAAACAGCATTTCTGCATGTAGAGAGAGACTTTTGACACAAAGCAAAAGCCATATATATATATATAAACTGTGTGTACATATGTGTATGTTATTATGTGTTTTGTAGAAATTTTAACATTACGTTAATTGATTAAAAAATGATATATAATTTTAATAAAAATGATCTGTTTCGGTAAAATCGGTGTTGGGTATTGTGAAATTTCTCTGGTACTGTCATTGACTAATTCAATGTAATGCATGTTTTATATCAACTACCCGTCGTTTACGGAGTCACATTCGGCTCGAGTTGCTTCAGTCCAGCAGACGTTCACAGAAGTTGGTTGAAAGCCTCAAATGTGAAAACGAGTGGAACTCCAAGAGCTTTCAAAACAAATGAAGGGATTTAATTACACATACCTGGACAACTTACAGCATGGAAAATCCCTCTGCGCTCGCTGCCCACGCCCACGTCCGACACAGCTGCACCAGAGAAATCATAATAAGACTAATAATGACGGTTGGTGAAGAAAAAATATGCTCATCAATCAAATTTAGCCTGTCAGTCATTTACACGCTGCCGCCTCCTGTTCAGGTACCACTGTTATTTTAGGCACGGGTTTGGAGATGCTTCTGGTGCTGCTTTACTACGTGTCCTAACCAGCCGCGGCGGCGTCACGCGGCAAGCGACAGGAGATGCTATTTTAGAAACGTTGCGGCTTGAACAACAACATGCAAATGATGAAAATGGTTATTTCAGGTACTGATTATGTGCTTTATTTGAAGTGTCTAGTGTGAGTTTGAATATCATTTATATCCGTAGTGACAATGAATAATTCACCTCATATCTTGAAAAATAAATTGAAGAATACAAAACGTTCAAACTGTGAACAAACAAGTGTGTCTTCTGTTGGCAGTGATTCTTGATTGATGTGGTTGCGAGTGCAGTGCGCTTGTTGAGAGACTCCGCCCACACGCTCTTCTGATTCGCTATGATTGATGTGGTTGTGAGTGCAGTGCGCTTGTTGAGAGACTCCGCCCACACGCTCTTCTGATTCGCTATGATTGATGTGGTTGTGAGTGCAGTGCGCTTGTTGAGAGACTCCGCCCACACGCTCTTCTGATTGGCTGTGATTGATGTGGTTGCGAGTGCAGTGCGCTTGCTGAGAGACTCCGCCCACACGCTCTTCTGATTCGCTATGATTGATGTGGTTGCGAGTGCAGTGCGCTTGCTGAGAGACTCCGCCCACACGCTCTTCTGATTCGCTATGATTGATGTGGTTGTGAGTGCAGTGCGCTTGCTGAGAGACTCCGCCCACACGCTCTTCTGATTCGCTATGATTGATGTGGTTGTGAGTGCAGTGCGCTTGCTGAGAGACTCCGCCCACACGCTCTTCTGATTCGCTATGATTGATGTGGTTGCGAGTGCAGTGCGCTTGTTGAGAGACTCCGCCCACACGCTCTTCTGATTCGCTATGATTGATGTGGTTGTGAGTGCAGTGCGCTTGTTGAGAGACTCCGCCCACACGCTCTTCTGATTGGCTGTGATTGATGTGGTTGCGAGTGCAGTGCGCTTGCTGAGAGACTCCGCCCACACGCTCTTCTGATTCGCTATGATTGATGTGGTTGCGAGTGCAGTGCGCTTGTTGAGAGACTCCGCCCACACGCTCTTCTGATTCGCTATGATTGATGTGGTTGCGAGTGCAGTGCGCTTGTTGAGAGACTCCGCCCACACGCTCTTCTGATTCGCTATGATTGATGATTTACTTTTTGTGTCTCAGACAAATTGCTTGTCCTTAGAATCTTATCACATTGCGTATGGGGTATCTGATGTCTGTCACCGATTAACTCAACTCATAGTCGTCGTTTACCCACCTTGCAGCTGTCTTAAGGTCATCTGAAGACTCTTCTTGTCAGGTTTTGTTTTACTGACCGTGCCGTTAGCCTTTGCCCATCCAGAGATGACACTCAACCCGTGAGAGATTTGGAGAGTCTTTGAACCGCCGCGGCTATCGTGCGTGTAACCCTCATCGAGAAGGGCGAAGGTCACGCGGCTCACACTGATTTGAGCGTTGAAATCGTTCTCAGATAGCGTCTGTGGAACAAGCCCGGAGGCCTCACTGAACGAAAACCCTTGTCGGGCCTAATGAACATTGTGTCATGGTAAATCAGTGAAAAACGGTCTGGGAGAGAGTTACAGGATAAACAAAGAAAGCTGGAAAGTGTGTGCGAGCAGCTTCTGAAGGTGCCAGAGCAGAAAACTCATAAAGAGAGAGTGTTTTTCCCTCCTGCACACATCTGAAATCTCACCAGTGCTGCAGGTTTATGTCTGCGCCGCTGCTAATTAACAGTGGAAAATGAATTTTTAAAATGATTGAACTGGGTTCAGGTTGGTGAAGTGGAGCAGATGTGTTCTTTAAGTATCCATGACTGTGACATTATTACTAGCCAAACTGTGGTGTTTTTGATCGTGTTTGTCCCATAATGCTTTTTACCTAGTTCTGCGTGTAGATTTTTTGCCGTGTGTCTCGTGTGGTGAATGTATGCGAGCTCTATGCGTCATAGTTCAGCTGAGGTCAGGTTTGTTTGGTTCTGGTTTGAGCTGCACTATTAATCAATGTAAAACTGTGATTATCAAATCCTAAAGACTGATTTAATTAAATAAATATATGCAGAACATGTGCCGGCTGTCTGAGGAGCGCTTGTAAAGCGGCTGTTCTCAACTAAAGAGAAGCTTTGAGAGGTTTTACGCCAAAATAAAAGCTCCATGGTTTAAGCCATAAATATTACTATTTACAGTTGTACTGTAAAATAAAATAATGACTATGATAATATATTTACTGTTAAATATTTCTTAGAAATATTATTTATTTTTAATATTTTATTTAACAACAATAATAATAATAATTATTATTATTATTAAATACTTGATTTTTTGTTATTTTACAGTAAAATATTATAATAAGGAACATTTATTTTGTTCAATATTTCGTGTAATAATAATAATATATTTTTACAGTAAAACAGGAATATTTCTTATTTTGTTTAATATTTTATTGTTAATAATAATATTATTAATATTTATTACTTTAATTTTCATTTAATAATTATAATAATGTTATTATTAAATATTTTTTTATTTTACAGTGAAATTTTACAATAGGAATATTTCTTATTTTGTTTAATATTATTATTATTTATTATTATTATTATTAAATACTTGATTTTTTAATTTTATTGTATATTGAAATAGTGAAATTATAATATATATATATATATATATTTTTTTTTTTTCTTATTTTACAGTGAAATATTACAGGAACAATTCTTATTTTTTTAAATATTTTATTTATTATTATTATTAAATATTTGATTTTTTTATTTCATTAAATATTGAAATAGTGAAATTATATTATGATTCTTATTTTAATTTAATAATAATAATAATTATTATTAAATATTTTTTTCTATTTTACAGTGAAATATTACAGGAATATTTCTTATATTGTTTAATATTGTAATAATAATAATAATAATAATCATCATTATCATCATATATTATTACTATTAATTAATTAATTAAACAAAATAAGTAATATTCCTATATTTTCTAAATATCCTAAAAGATATTGACATATAATCATCAAGCGTCCTTGGGTTCTTGAAAGGTGCTAAATAAATAAAACATGTTGTTATTATTATTATTATTATTATTATTAATCATGTAATTTTTGACCGTAGCCGTACAAACAAGCAGAGAAAACCTGTAGATTTTTTTTAAATGACATTTTTAAATCTCTATTGCAATTTAAAATGTTTCCCCAAATCGTGCAGCCCTGGTTCTGGTCTCGTTCGACAGCTGTTCACAGATCTGTGATTCCCGAGAACGGGGAGCGTGTGAATCCATCGGGATCTTCTGACGGAGCTCGTCCAGCGGCCAGGTCAAAGGTCAGAGAGAAACGCTCAGCAGCAGCTCCACCTTTTCATGCTGCACGTTCACGCAGACATTAAGATTTACCGAAGAACCATCTGGGATAAATTACCTGCGTCTGTAGCAATTTCCCATGAATCCTGGAGCCGCTCAGGAGAATCAGTGCAGACACTGACAGATTACTGACCATTAATGTACATGAAATATTGATATCCTTCATCTCAGACATCAGACAGAAGGAAAAACACATCTGATGTTGTACTGAATCAGTTCTCAAGTGGATGTTTTGAATGTGTTTGTGTTCTCTGCTCATCTCTGTGTTTTTATAGGAGCAGCGTGATCGTAACCCGAAGCAGCTGTTGCTCTGTAAACACAATTAACCCTGGTAATTGGTGAATGTTGGTTTTGCGTTGCGAGCGCAGCTCTCGGCGTGCAGCGGTAGCTTGTGATGTCACGGGTTTGTGTTGTTGAGGAGAAACTTTGAGACGCTCATTGTGTGTTTGATGTGACGGACGCTGCTGTTTGTGGATGACAGTAACAGTGTGATCGTGTTTACTGTAGGAGCGCACGGACGTTCAGACGCAATAAGCGTGTGTGTGTTTGTGTGTGTGTGTGTGTTCTCTTTGCTCATCACCGTGGAAACAGCATGACTTCATCATCACGATTGTTGTTTCTTCTCTCTGATTAAACTGCAGCCAAAACCTGTAGAAAGTGTTCGACTGCCAACAGCGACCGCTTCACCACAGTCAATCATCCAGAAACACGCCGAGCTTCTGCTCTGAGTTCGTTTGAATGGTTAATATTGTTGGTCATTTTGTGTAATCATTTCACTTTTATTTTATTTTATTTTACTTTATTATTTTAGTCTATTTTAGTTAATTCCTTTATCTTTTTTTTATTTTATTCTTTAATCTTAAATGTATTTTATTCTTTAATAATAATAGTTTTTATTTAATCTTTGCTTTAGTTTATTCTCTCATTTTTATTTTATTTTATTATTTAATATTTATTCAATTTTACTTTTTAATTTTTGCTTTATTTGCTAAATTTTTGTATTATTTAAATTTTATTTAATATTTTCGTATTATTTATTTAAATTTTGCTTTATTTTATTCTTTATTCCTATTAATATTTATTTTATTTTATTCTTTATTTTATTTTATTCTTTAATCTTTGTTTTTAATAAATCATTTTATTAATTATTGTATTTAGCTCCTCTATTTAGGTCTAAATTAAAGATTAATGTAATTGAATTGCATATAAAATTTCCATCCATTACAGTTTTAGCTTAAACTAATAAAGTTAATTTCAGTCATACATAAATGATTTCTGCAATTAAAAAAAAAAAAAAAAAAAAAATCATGGCATATTTTATTATTAAGTGTTTGCATCTATTTTATTTTATTTAAATAATCACGTTTTTAAAATGCATTTATTCAAATATAATATAGACTGACAATATGCATCAATTTGTAAACTGTATAATCCAAACAAATGGAAATTTTATGTGCAATTCAGTCTAAATATTTTTGACATAAATTGATGTTAATCTCAGTGAAGTTATTCACTGAAACAAACTCTCTGAATGAACCGATTCAGTGAAATGAATCAGCTTTTAGTGTCTCTCTTTAGTGAGTTTCCACCTGAACTGGTCCTCACAGTGGTCAGGTTGAGCTGGTTTCAGCACGTCTGTCGCTGATGTGATGTTGTATGCGTGGACGAATCACGGAGGGAGTCTCACACCGCTAATTATTCTCAGCGCTGAACCAATCCTCCGCTTCACTGACAGGACGGGTGTAGGGCTGGTTTTGGTTAGTCCAGGTGGCCAGACGCTGTTGTCCTGATATGTGTCAGACCGGTCAGGGTTCAGCGGCTCTGTGCGTCTCATTCAGGACTGAGTTCCTTTCCGTTCTTTGATCCTGATGGATTCTCTTTGGCATAAGAATAATATTTGTGCCCGCTCTGATCTCTGAGGTGTGACGGCTCTGTGGAAAAACACTCCTCTGCTTTGAAACTCGTCCAGATTGTAATTTTCAATTTAGGAAATTGTTCCATCGTGATTGTTGTTTGAGTGTCGACCACTTCGTGGGTTCGTGTCATGAAGTCTTGCTCAAATAATCACAGTTCTGCTCGTATATGTGCAGTTCTACTGTAGCGTGAATATATTTATGACTGAATGTTTGAAATCTGTAGTTCTCAAAATAGATTGTGGGTCTGAAATATAATAAAATGATTAAATATATACAGTGTGAAAATATATATATATATATATTTACACGCACACACAAACAAACATACAACCCGAATTCCGGAAATGTTGGGACGTTTTTTAAATTTGAATAAAATGAAAGCTAAAAGACTTTCAAATCACATGAGCCAATATTTTATTCACAATAGAACATAGATAACATAACAAATGTTTAAACTGAGAAATTTTACACTTTTATCCACTAAATGAGCTCATTTCAAATTTGCTACAGGTCTCAAAAAAGTTGGCACAAATGGCTGAAAAAGCAAGAAATTTTGAAAAGATTCAGCTGGGAAAACATCTGGCAACTAATTAAGTGATGTCAGGTCTGTAACATGATTAGCTATAAAAGGGATGTCTTGGAGAGTCAAAGATGGGCAGAGCTGTGAAAGAGTGCGTAAAAAGATCGTGGAATACTTTAAAAACAATGTTCCTCAACGTCAAATTGCAAAGGCTTTGCAAATCCCATCATCTACAGTGCATAACATCATCAAACGATTCAGAGAAACTTGAGAAATCTCTGCGCGTAAGGAACAAGGCCGAAGACCTTTATTGGATGCCCGTGGTCTTCAGGCATCACTCATCGGCATGATTGCGTCAATGATATCACTAAATGGGCCCAGGAACACTTCCAGAAACCACTGTCGGTAAACACAATCCGCCGTGCCATCTGCAGATGCCAACTAAAGCTCTAGCATGCAAAGAGGAAGCCATATGTGAACATGGTCCAGAAGCGCCGTCGTGTCCTGTGGGTCAAGGCTCATTCAAAATGGACTGTTTCAAAGTGGAAAAGTGTTCTATGGTCAGACGAGTCCAAATTTGACATTCTTGTTGGAAATCACGGACGCCGTGTCCTCCGGGCTAAAGAGGAGAGAGTGTGCCATCAGCGTTCAGTTCAAAAGCCAGCATCTCTGATGGTATGGGGGTGCATGAGTGCATATGATATGGGCAGCTTGCATGTTTTGGAAGGCGCTATGAATGCTGGAAGGTATATAAAGGTTTCCAGACAAGGTCTATTTCAGGGAAGGCCTTGTATATTTCAGCAGGACAATGCAAAACCACATACTGCAGCTATTACAACAGCATGGCTTCGTCATGCTGTTGTATAACCTATATCAGGCAAGAATGGGACCAAATTCCAGCACCAAAACTCATATCATAACCTCAATGCCCAGATGTCTTCACATTGTTTTGAAAAAGAAGACCTATTTTGAGACCTGTAGCAGGCATGAAATTTGAAATGAGCTCATTTAGTGGATAAAAGTGTAAAATTTCTCCGTTTAAACATTTGTTATGTTATCTATGTTCTATTGTGAATAAAATATTGGCTCATTTTATTTGAAAGTCTTTTAGTTTTCATTTTATTAAATTTTAAAAAATGTCCCAACATTTCCGGAATTCGGGTTGTAGTTTATTTTTGTTTGTTTTTTGTTATATCAAGTCTTTTTTTTTTTTTTTTTAGAAGAAGAAGATTTGAGTTCAACAGTATATGTATGCTTGAATGTATGTCCGAATGAAGACATCATCTCAACCTATCACCGTTCTCTGGCTGCTCTGTGTATTTACGACGGTTCAGACTCCTCAGACTGACACTCGATTCTCTCCGCCGCTAGCGCTAGCATTAGCAGGATGCAACCGGAGCCTGAAAAATCATCTCTGTGCTCTCTGATGTCAAATAAACAGGAGGAGTGAAGTGTTGTTTTGATAGCGCGGGTTGGCGGCAGTCTGGAGAAGAGTGTTGATGTTAGCGGTGCTCCAGAAGGTCAGGTCAAGATGTCTCCAGTGCCTTATTTAAAATAACCTCAGACGCCCGTGACCTCGCGGGTTTGACTGTATGTATGATGGATTGATGGCGCTGGACCTGTCAGCCGTAACTCCTCTGGCCTTGATAATAATTTACAGGAACTTTTTTTTAATATGGCAGAACATTAAACACTACCATGCTTTGTTTTATTTAATAAAAAAAATAATTTTTAATATAATATAAAATGTATTTGTAATAAACAAAATATTTGTAAATAATGTAATATTTCTAAAATAATTTCTCCTGCAGCTGTCTGTCAGTAGTAACACCTCTGGTCGCTGATAGCGCGTGAATGAAGGGATTTGGCAGTAATCCTCCACTGATCTCCAGAGAATCAGCATGTCTGCAGTTTGAGCCCTGCTCTCCTCTCTCTCTCTCTCTCTCTGCGGATCGTGTTTCCACACACACCTGAGCCACAGCGCACCTGAGCGCACAAAAGCCTGTTATATCACAGTACCAAAACAATTACAATGACTGTACACGATCGTACACGATAGCGTGCTAATCGCCTTCCTCCGCTGAAGCGTGTCGTATCGGGTGGCAGATCGGGTACACGTCAAACGGCCGTCACAGGAAGCGCTTACGGAGGCTGACGGGAGTAAGTGATTGTTGTGTTTTAGATGAAGCAGCTGTGGAATGTGGCGCCCGTCTCGTCTCAACGCGACACTCGAAGGCACCCGCAGCCGCGGGCCTCAAACGGGTGTCGTGATGGAGGTGCGCGGTAACGTGAGCCGCAGAATAACTGTGTTTATGTGACGGCTCGTGTGTAGACGGTGAGCCGAGACGAGTTTCTTCTGCAGGTAAGCAGAACGAAGCACAGGATTTATTTACTGTCTCTGTTATTAAAGATACTGTATAGAACAGCACTTCTAAAAAACATTTTGTTTTTAGCTGTAGAAAGCTCCTTCAGATCAGTGTGTTGCTGCAGCAGTTCACAGCTGGTTTTCTGTCACACACTGAATCTTTAGGGTGTAGTATGCAGGTCCATAGTAAAGTGTATGTTGGTGTCTTTGTGCTGCTTTAGCTGAAGGTTCTCCTTTTGTCTGAAAGCATCTCCTGCTATTCATCCAGAGGATCCTGTTACAGGTAAAATGCTGCGATGTGTCACCGCTATTGTGGAGCGGAGCGGGACTTTCAGCACCTGGGCGTTCAGGACACGAGATATATAGAGTATGAACACAATTTGTGAGGTTTGTGCGAACCCAGCGAATTGGTTGTTTTAACCCAGCGAATTGGGTTGCTTTAACCCAGCAATTTGGGTTGTCTTAACCCAGCGAATTGGGTTGCTTTAACCCAGCAAATTGGTTGTTTTAACCCAGCAATTTGGGTTGTTTTAACCCAGCAAATTAGTTGTTTTAATCCAGCGATTTGGGTTGCTTTAACCCAGCAAATTGGTTGTTTTAATCCAGCGATTTGGGTTGTCTTAACCCAGCGAATTGGTTGTTTTAACCCAGCGAATTGGGTTGCTTTAACCCAGCGATTTGGGTTGTCTTAACCCAGCGAATTGGGTTGTTTTAACCCAGCAAATTAGTTGTTTTAATCCAGCGATTTGGGTTGCTTTAACCCAGCAAATTGGTTGTCTTAACCCAGCGATTTGGGTTGTCTTAACCCAGCGAATTGGTTGTTTTAACCCAGCGAATTGGGTTGCTTTAACCCAGCGATTTGGGTTGTCTTAACCCAGCGAATTGGGTTGCTTTAACCCAGCGAATTGGTTGTTTTAACCCAGCAATTTGGGTTGTTTTAACCCAGCGAAATGGGTTGTCTTAACCCAGCGAATTGGGTTGTTTTAACCCAGCAAATTGGGTTGTTTTAACCCAGCAAATTGGTTGTTTTAACCCAGCGAATTGGGTTGTTTTAACCCAGCGAATTGGGTTGTTTTAACCCAGCAAATTGGGTTGTTTTAACCCAGCAAATTGGTTGTTTTAACCCAGCGAATTGGGTTGTTTTAACCCAGCAAATTGGTTGTTTTAACCCAGCGAATTGGGTTGTCTTAACCCAGTGAATTAAGTTAAATGTTTGACCAACCTGCTGGGTAGTTTCATTTAACTCAACTATTGTTTAAAAATGACTGTATTGCTTGTTTAAAATGAACCCAAACATCTGAATAATAACACTATTGTCTTCTGTAGAGTTGCGCGTAGCTGAACTGAATTCGTTTGATAATTGATAAAGTTTATTGAACTGAACTGAATCAACGCTGATCTGAATAATGACTTTTTAGAGCTGCTTTATAGCAGAATTTGAATGTGTTTCTTATTTGATGAAGTTTGTGTCATTGATTCTGTTATTTACCTGCTGTGAAACCGTCTGTTTTGTATGTAGAAATAAATGTGACTTGACTAGTGGCTGCTGAGAGAGTTTTCCAGAGATATGAGGGTTGGACGTCAGCGCGAAGGCGAAAATAGGTGGAGACAGACGTGTGCGGAGGGCTGACAGTTTGATGGCATTCTCGCTTTGTTCCATGAAATCACAGTTGCGGCAGATGCAGCCAAACTCCCAACAGCTGTGCGGCTCTTCTGCGATCTCGGCTTACACGGCCTGGCGGGCCTCCTACACACACACACACACACACACACACACATGAAGAGTTTTGCATGTGCTGAACGTGTGAGAGAGAGAGAACAATGCCTCTTGTTGTTTTTTCAGTCAGGGAAGGGTCGTCTGCCGTCGCTGAATCACATTCTCTTGCATCTTTACAGTCCAGAGTCGTTTCACTGTTCTGACAGAGGAACTGGATGTGTGTATGGAAACTTTTAAGGTCTTAAACACACGTTCTATTGTTTCGCTCAGCCTGACGCTGGCTGTCGAACCCTAAACATTTTAATTGTGCGGTATATGTTCTGAAACGGGTTTTAGTGGCCTCTAGGGGACCCGGAGCTCCAGACGCTCAAAATCCTGCTCAGATCACATGGTAGTTTTACCTGGAAAGAGCTTTACTGTGACTTTCTGAAACAAAAAAGAGATTGTCGTCTTAAATAAATAATATTAATTCATTAATTTTATATGTTTAAAAAATATATGTGTGTGTGTGTATTTATTTACTATATATAAATATAAATAATATATTACAATTAATGCATACGTATTACATATATTATTCTGAAAAACATATATATATATATTATGTTAAAATAATAATAATAAATTACAATATATAAATTGGGTATAAAGTCACATGAACTGCAAAGTAGTTCATTTATATCTATATACATTTATTTATTTATTAATTACATATGAAGTCACATGATGATTTGCAGTGTAGTCAATTTAAATATGCAAATGAGAGCCATGGTGGTGGGCAAGATTTCAGTGAATAACAGATTCAATATATAGTGCACAAGATGCATATGGACTACTGTTATGATTTGTTTTGTTGTTATTTTTGGTGCTCAACAATGTCTGTTTATTTAGTTTGATTGTACAGAAGAACATCCTCTCTTCTTTTGTGTCACACAGAAGAAAGTCGCATGCATTTACCGGAACATGTGTTAATGATGATAGTAAATGATTCCGTACTATCCCTTTAAGGACTTTATGCACAGAGTTTGCGTCTAGTTGCATGCTAATTCATCTCATTAGTGTAGATGATCTCAGCTCTGGAGGTGTAGTGTACTGTGACGGTGCAGTAATGATGGAGGTTTAGGGGGTCGCAGCAGGTCTGACTCGCTCTCATGTGTTCCCCATTAGTTCCAGCACTCCCGTCCCTCCATACCAGCATCAAATCCTCCGGAAAATATGCAACTGTCCGTATGCCACCCATCCTGGCTAATGCATGAAACGTAGGATTGATCACGTACGCGCTGCATTCCTAAATCCACACGAGTTTCATGCGTCTTTAGGTGCAGGTTTGACGGTTGCAGCGCCGTCAGACAGAGGTGTTCTTCCAACAACAACTATTATGATCATTGTGTTCAAGCTGGAGATATTTATAGACTCTGGAGAAAAAGATGCTGCATAGCGAAGTGTTCACGTAATAACCGTTTATGAGGACTCTTTAACACTGTAGCACTGAACACATTATAATTGTTTAGGTATTAACATTATCAGAGATTGTTTCATTTTAGGTTGTGTTAAAGGGCAAGTTCACTCTCATTTTATTCTGTGAAACATAACAAGAGATGTTTAGGTGCGAAAGAGCTCATTTATATGGTGAAGAATGAATGAAAATGGCAAGTTTATAATTATTTAGCTTTTTTTTTTTTTTGACTATAGCAGTGTATCAGTATATTAGTTTATCAACCAGTCAACCAAACAGTTAATATATATTTATATATCTGAAATGTGTGTGTGTGTGTGTGTGTATTATATATAATATTAATATAAGAAATTAAGATATATATATATATATATATATATATATATATATATATAAATAATATAATAAACATTTGTTTATTGTAATATGTATATTAATGTATTTCATAAATATAATATTAATTTTAAAAAAGATATATAAAAATATATAATATATGAAATATATATTAATATAAAAAATTAAGATATTTAAACTATATATATATATATATATATATGATTTAATAAACATGTATTTATTATATATATTGATATCATTCATATTATTCATATATATAATATTAATATAAGAAATTAATATATATATATAAAATGTAATAAACATTTGTTTATTGTAATATATATATATATTAATGTATTTCATAAATATAATACATTAATATATATATTACAATAAACAAATGTTTATTACATTATATATATATATATATATATTAAATAAACATTTGTTTATTGTAATATATATATTAATGTATTTCATAAATATAATATTAATTTTAAAAAGATATATAAAAATAGTATAATATTATATATTATATATATGTATGAAAAATATAAAATATATATTAATATAAAAATATATAATATATGAAATATATATTAATATAAAAAAATTAAGATATTTAAACAATATATATATATATAT